>CM071634.1:102500-160000 GCA_036419045.1 Scirpophaga incertulas | reverse complement strand
TCGCAAATTTATTATCGTCAAGGTTTTTTATCTAAGTCAATATATCGTACGCTGAAATGGAAACGTTAAAGGACAATATATATTTGTATCGAACGTACATATAATTATAATAATTAAACTACTCCCAGTAGGCGTAACATGAACCATTGACGAAAGGAGAAAATCAAATGGCATGTTTCTCACTCTCTCATTCTCTCATATAACAATGAAATAACATAGAACTACGATTTGTACCTTTTTCTTCGACTGTCTATGCACATTGCAAGGATCTCAGGCTCCATCAACGCTGGAGTTATTTTCCTTTTTCGTCTTCTGTATATTTTTTATTTTCTCTCACACACAATTATAATAACATATAATATGACTTTTAAAAAATCCTTACTTGAATAATCTTTGCATTTCCTCTCTACATTTTCATTACTATATGGATGTTTAGTTTATTAACAATTTTTACACAAAAGATGGATGAAGTGATAGTACTTATTTTAATATTGGACGTACTTTTTAAGTAAGTACGTCATAAACGGCTGTGGCGCTTATAACCCACACTACTCGCAATTTGTGCTTCCTCATAAACAATGGTTGCTTATAATGCGTCTGACGATACGACGATATTATCTTTGAATGTTTATTTCTGGAAACGCATACCACGATTTGTTTTCTATCTGTAGATATCGTCACAGTGACTAAGGAATCTTATAGTAATTATATCTTGCTATGGGTCGAGACAGTAGCAATAGGCTCGCCTTTATTAGAGTGAAGCCGTAAAATAACCGTGATTATGTATATATGAAATTGGTATTTTTTTGGAAATAACTAACATATTTTTATACAATTGTATGTAGACCAAACAGATACATAGCCATTGACCTACGTTCAGCGTCAGTCCGAATGGAAACTTGAAAAGTAATCCGATAGCGAATTTCATCAAAGTATCGCGTTCCAATATCGTCCTACCCGCAACGGGCGCCGGTGCGATCAAATTTATTCAAATTGCGCCGTGTCTCCACCACAATACTGTCACACCTGCTTTACACTATCCTCGCGCTAAATTACTCCTTAAATCACTCGCTTAGAGTACAGAATCCAACACACTAGCAAGCTTCAATTCGGAGCATTGCAATGTAAAGTTATGGACAGAAATTCTTATTCCACTCAAAATAACATCGATTCCCTCTTAGCAGAGGTTCACTGGCTTTGACAACGCCTTCCAATAATGCTTTAGACCGCATTCTGGATAAGGTACGGAATTGAGTCCACGTTGAATACATAGAAATGGCATCTAATATGTCTGATTCTCTTAGTATGACTCGAAAATAATCGGGGCTTGATCCTTGGTTTTTTATAAGGCGTATTATAGTAAATTTGAAGGCTTTGGGGATTTAAATGATAAATAGTATCTGAACTGTTAATCCATCATTCTATTCTGATGTAATAACCGCATCTGAAAATGAAATTATCAATATAATCATTTCTGCATGCCTATTGATAACTTCAATGACTATATCACCGTAAGCGATTAAAATTCGTTGCTTGGTTTTAAGTTGAGAATATGGCTAAATTTATTTATCAACCAGCAAAGTATTTTGAATCACTTATGCTGATAATCACATTAATTTGTTATTTGATTTACATAATAGGCCTGTACTAAGTGATTAACTCTATTTGTATTTTATGAAAAATCATATCCAATACTTTCCTGAATCATTATGAGTCTATCAGTAAATGTTGTAATTATTGAATGTTGTAGAAAGCAGATGAAATGAAAAGAATGCTCACCTGACAGCAGGTGGTTACAGTTCCCTACAGTAGATGTAATTCATCTACATTACCCACAAGAATCACAACTTGTGACATGTGCGATGTAAAGCCACAGAAGCCAGTAATTTTACTACTATCGAAATGGAACAGAAATGGGAAAATGTTGCTTTATGGCGGATATATGTAAGACGAAGACGAAGTTATCGAAGTAGACGTCTCTCATCTGATCATCGAATAAAGCCAGTCTTCAGCTCTCAAATTAATTAGAACAAATAGTGAGTTATATTACTGTTTTAGTAAAATCCAATTCAACAATCAGTTTCGTAAATACTATATAATCCGGGTGCAGTTGCCTTGCGTTTTACTTTTTCTTCCACTGCACGAGTGCGGGTTAAACATACCAACGTATGAAATTATTTAAAATGATAAACCCTTTGGAAGCTTTGAACCCCAGATCTATTAATTACAAGGGCAACAACATAGCCCCACTGACGAAGACACGATACCAAGTAGAATGTACGAATTATACTGCAACACTCCAAACTTATACTCATATAACGAGAGATATTAGAGCTGCCTTAAGGTCAAAGTCTGAATCGTTGCTATGTGTACTATAATTTGTGAGCATTCTTATTGAATTCAAATTGAACTGTTCACATGATTCGGCATCATTGCGGCGGTTCTAACATAAAACACTACACCGTGAAGCTATCTATATAGAGCTGTTTATTGAAGATAAATATCTTCTCAATTTCCTCAGCCACGCCGTGACAAATCAACTTACACATGGATCTCCCTGGATCATTTAAAAACGTGTCACGACAAAGACGAACTGTCTTGGGAGCTCTTTACAATTTCGCAAACTTTTTCTTGTCGTTCTCACGGCGCTGGTTGCCGCTTAGACCGAAAGCTCAAAGTGCCACGCTTCTACACCGGCATCGATAAATTTGTTATAGAATTTGCATAAAGATGGCGACTGGAGTTTGAAAAGCGTCAGAATTGAGTTAGAAAAGCGGGGGCACTTTAAAACTGTCGCTTAGTTGAGATGTCGAATCCGTTTAAAGGTTTTCGGTATTTTCAAAGACTAACCTTAGTGCTGGGATCATTTACTCGACAATACAGATTCGAATTGCAGGTATCACAAGAGTAACTACGCGTATTACACAAATATCTTGCTTTTTCTATGTTTTGTTATATTAACTACGCACACCGTCCACACTTGTTAACGCATTTTGCAGGTTGACTGTAGAGAATGCCTCGGGCATTAAGTCCTCCATTTGTACATGTTTTTTAACGTTGTGCATAAAAGTTTTAATAAATAAATAAAACTGCTATCGTAACTATTTAAACATTTATCTGATACAATTTATGAAGATCGATAGATGGAAAATAGCACAACTATTCCACAGGACACAGCAACGTAGATTTGTGGCTATCCTTGTATTAATAAACTACGCTTTAGCGCGTCACGTGGTCAAGATGGGAAATGATCCAAACCGAAATTTTAAAACCCATCCTAAAAATTAGAACCCCTTTTTGGTACAGCAAAGGCGGGAAACTTCTCCAACGTAAGAAATTTGCTTACGCCTATCTGATGGTATAATGGTTGGAAATTGGAATTTCGCCTCAACTATATAATTTATGGCATATCTATAGTACTAATATTATAAAGAGGAAAGATTTGATTGTTTTTTAGTTTGTTTATTTGCATTGAATAGGCTCCAAATCTACTTGACCGGTTTGAAAAATTCTGAGAAGCTACACTATCTCCGGTGAACATTGGCTACATAAAATTTTCAAAAAATTACAGATACGTATTAAAATTCCAGTAAGGTAACCCAAGGTTTGAAAAAAATACCAAAAAGAAACTTTCTTATATCGCATGCGCTACGAAAACTATTAATTATATAATCAACAAAATAATTTACTACGTCCTTGCAGAAGATATAATTATGTACAAAAACTATCGCGACAGCATATATCTAACTATTATAGTTATGACACAATAAGTGTATTTTCATTTTAAAAAATATATATAAATGCCACCGTTATAAAATACGTTATAAAATACGTTTCCATTCAAGCCGTAGGGCTCTTATGGCCAAGGCTAGGCTGAGTTTAGTCGGTAGGTCTGTTAGGTCGAGCCGCCTCGATTCACCAGGAGTCCGACATAATCACCGCATCCCTGCTTGCCTGTTGCGGTGGTATCCATGAGGATTCTCAGCCTCCTCTTCTGAGGAAATAAAAAAAAAACGTTTTATTTATATTTTAGAACACTTCATAATTAAGCCTGCTTCAATAGCATTATATTACTTTTGAATTATTTGATTTATACATTCTATTTCTTTCCATGTCACAAGTTAAAAAATATAAGTTATTTGAAAAATGTCGCATGGTCGCCACTCACGCTGCCCGTGTGGTTAGTCGGCACCATAATAACAATAAGCGATGTAGGTATTCTTCATTTTACCGGTTAAAGAGGTAAACCGACATCAATTCTTATTTTGCTGAACATCGATATATCTTCGTGCCATCTCTTCTCAGCGGGGACAGCTAAGTTGCGTATTGAGTTACGCGCTCCGTCGCTAGACCAATCGCGTCAGAGCGCCAAGCCATTACGATATCCATTGCCGGCCGAGACATCGTAATCTCAATACTATTTACATAATGGCACTCTGGAGTTGCTGTATCGCTGTCCGACTTGGCTACGATCGAGTTTGAACGTGAAAGTGGATCTTAGGATATTTCCACTGGATTTTTTATCTAACATCGGTGGTGTCACCTTACTACGATCGATAGAAAAGTCTTTTGTGTTTTTTTTTATATATCTTATTTCATTTTCGTGTTTATACATACATTGCCTACTTGATAAAATTAATTATAGCAATTAAATACACATATTATAAATTAAAAAATGGTAATGGTTTGTCACCCTGATGGACAGTTGCGATAACAGTTAGTATTTACGAATCGAAATAACGAATACATAGAAATAATAAAATTTTAACAATATTAAATACAAATACATATTTTTTCTAAATAGCCCGCGTCAGCGTTCCACCATTTTTATTTCCGAGAGGAAATGCTTCTTATGCACCGTGACACCGCGCTGGCTTTGATTATGATGTGGCATGGTCATAGTATGCACATACAAATATGCACATGCAAATCGAGTAACTTATAAAGAAAAGCGTAACAGCACGTCCACAGTATGCAAACGCAAACGTATGTACATATAAACCGTATAACTTATAAAGAAAAGTGAAACGGCACGTCCACAGTATGCACATGCAAACGTATGCACATGCAAATCGAGTAACTTATAAAGAAAAGCGCAACGGTACGTCCACAGTATGCACATGCAAACCGAATAACGTAAAAAGAAAAGCGCAACGACACGTCCACAGTATTGGCGCACATTCAGTCACACGCACATTCTCCAATAACAATTCTATCGACGACTCTGTGGGGGGTATTTGAATGCGAGGCTGCCTGTAATTGATTCGTCGCGGTCCCGTTTGAATTTCAATTGGTACGATACGATTAAATTGATATAAGTGAGCTTCGGCATTCAGACGTGACGGGGTGGTGTCGTAAATCAAATCGGGAGGATGGAACTTTTCAGATGAAAATGTTTCGGACGTTTGAGGGCTATATACCTTTTTAGGTACATCAAAGGACTCTGTAGTGAAAGTTTACCTTAATGTATGTGTATAAATCGACCAAGATTTGTAGAATTAAACTCACTAATACTATACACACGTAAGTAACTCTGTCTGTGTCTCACTAAAACTACTGAATCAATTTGAAAGAAATTTACTACACAAAAAGTAATAAGTAAATTCAAAATAAATCATTCGAACGCATCTTTATGGCTTCTGTCTGTGACTTTTTTTATTTTTTTTATATATTCTTTTATATATGTGTTCTTTGGACTATAAACATCTACCTGTTTCTGAATTTGTATGAAGTCTTTGTAATTCGCGAGAAGATTGTCTATTTGCGTGGTGTTTACTACTTTTATATATTTCACTTTGCCTATAGGTTCTCCAAATCACTACTATCACTGCTTGAGATCATTTCGAAGCCATCTTTTATCACTATCGACAAATTATAAAAAAGCTTAAGATTGCAAATTCAGATTGAAAACTAATCGAAAGTAACGTCGTCATAGGGTCAAAGATCCATAATCTGAGATCAGGACTCTTCGTGGAGGGTTATTGACACACTGAAATACAAATTAGGATTGAAATCGGGATCGTGGATAGTTAAAAATGGATTAGGATTGAATATTAATTTGCAGCGTAAATAAAAAATAGAATCGATCGCAAATTCAGTCTTACAAAGCAAACGTATAAAGCCAGAGAATACATCGCAAGCATCAAAGTACTTATAAAACCGGCAATCTTCTTTCTGTTAATAAATAAAAACGCTGCCAATAAAGGTTAACCCTTCCATAAAACGGTCATATAATCAAGCCAATCATACGGTTTATTTAATACTGTGACGCACAGCGGGACAAAATTTTATCTCCTATCACTTACCGTCAAATTGGTCGTCGTAAATATTCTGGGCTTGTCGTATTTATGGCGTCGCGTAAAACGCACATCGGCTTTTACCGCAGTAATCACTTTTCATTTGTGGTTTTATCTCGACGTGTTTTAGCGCTCCGAGGTAGATGGATTCGAATAGTACCACATTTTTTTATATAAGATACACAATAAAGGTGGCAAGTATATTGTTTGCTGGCAACATTAGAGACATATGTCATGTTGCCGAACTCACTACTACAGCAGTAGACAGTACACTGTCAGCACGATTTCGAAATGGTCATGGTTCGATAGCTGCGATATCCCTGTAGAAGAATCTGTCGCTAATATGGCAGTGTTTATAAAAAATCTAAATGACTGATATAGAAAGTTTCTAGGTGTAATAAGAAAAGCATACTGTTTCATTATGAGATAGACAATTTAAAAAGCAACCACAATAATAGAGAACCTACTCGCGAATTACAAAGTCTTCCTACAAATTCAGAAAGAGATAGCTAGATCTTTACACTCCAAGAAAATAGCCACGCGTAGGTTCCCTGTCAATATAGGCCGGATCCACTTTGGTATACCGTGCCTTTTCTAGCGCATATGCTTTCTCCATAGAGCAGCGCTAACCGTGCCTCTCCTGAGGTGCGACTCTCTACACGTCAAGCCAGTGGGGTCATTAGGACCAAAGGCTTAGGCTGAGTTTAGTCGGTAGGTCTGTCGGGTCGAACCGCCTCGATTCGCCAGGAGTCTGACATAATCACCGTAGCACTTGCCGTTGCGGTGGTATCCATGAGGATTCTCAGCCTTCTCTGCCGAGGAAAAAAAAATAAGATCAGAACATCAGCATCATAATAGCTCATACACGTCCGCAGCAAAGGGCATGAGCGGTAGGCTCATTATGTTAGGGAGATTAGGAATTAGTCAACCACGTTGACTTAATGCGGATTGGTACTAAGATTAATTATAATTTAGAAATCCTACATATTACTTGATTACATTAGAATTTATTGCTAATTGCTTAAGCTAGTTCTTGATAGATTTCTTTTTTATTATTATTACAATTGTATTTTCAATTTGTTATCATTATTGTTATTATACATATATATTATTTATAATTACAATTTTTTCACAAGTACTATAATGTTATTATTATTTAACAATTTTTAGTGAATCTTAATGTTTCAAACATTTTGACTATTTCTTAACATTTTATTTTTTTTTCCTATTTTATCTTATTATCATTATTATTGTTTGTTGCAGCTGTTCCTGCCATATATTTTTATAATTATTATATTTATATTTATCTACAATTTGCGGTAAGACCTACTTGTAAATTAAAACAAACTGACAGCTCTAAATCATATTTTATATCTATATATTTGAATTCGTTTTATTTGTTCGCACTAATTTGAACTTGTTTTATTTTTTTTCCCCACGGGGGATGGTAGTGAATCCTCATAGGGGGCGCGCCACCACAGTGGTCGCTATGACAACCCCCTGGTGCTTGGACGACCTCGTACCGGATCCAACCCGCAACCGGTCTACGGCGGATGTTTATGTTGGACTCTAGCAGAAGGCCAGCCTACCAACTAAACACTACCTACACCTTTGGTCGGGCGGAAGGCCTGGGACCCTATCGGCTTGAACTAACGCTCCCGCCCTCCAGAACGGGGGCGGTGCCGATTTGAACTTGTTTAAACCTTTAAATAGTAGTAGACGTTCTAAGAAACTTTGTGTCCCATAAAACCAAACAATTAATGAATAATAGTATACTCTGCATGGCAGCACGGATACATAATAGAATACCAATGCATATTTTGCAAATAGAAAGCTTCGTTGCCTTCCGGCGCAAATTAAAGGAAATAAAGTAACATTTCCTTGTGCGCTGAAAAAGCCTATTATAATATGAATAAATATTTCAATGATAACAATTTGCAATGTACTTTTAGTTGACATGGATTTCTAATTAATAATAATAATATAGGCGTAGGGAAGTGACGACCCCATCGCCCGCTAGTGGGGCATTTAATGCCCCTTGACTGCCATAAATGCCCCATTAGTGCAGTCAGTCTCCTTCAGGGCAGCTTTTGGCGAGCTGTCGGGTAGTTGCGTCACCGAGGGTACCGATGTGCTTCAGGGGGACGTATGCCACCCGCCTCTGTCTTGCCTTAACCAGCCGGACAGAGTGGAGTCGCAAGAGCAAATGCTCGAAGGGTGGAAGTGTAATAATGTCATAACGCCGACGGCGTCTCGATCGCTGTCGCAGACACACCTCTCACACCCTTAGCCGTTCACACCAATGTTGCTCTCTTTGCACCAATATTGGTCTGCTTTTTTGGAGGGCCCATTTAATGAGCGGCAAGTCACCACCTGCCATATTTAAATCAATTAGGAGGCTTTGAGAAAGCAGGTGACTGGAGTCTCTTCCATAGCTCGGTTTTCATTACCATCTAAATCGAAATGCCACAAACGGCCACAAACGTTTTCACCACTAATGACAATAGTTTCTGTGCATCTAACTGGATATAGTCTTTGACTGCATTTTTCATGGTGCAGATAGAGATTAGACCCAGTTGTTACACTCCAATCACACTTTCATTAAATTACGTTTAAATGGCCTCTACGCGTTGGATCTGTATCCCCGCGCAAGCCTTATAAAGGACCGTGTCTTATAAAGACACGTGATTTAAGCTACATAATATTATATTATATACATTAATATAAGTGAATGACTAAAGTTTTATTATAAATTTGCATGCCACAAGGCTAAATATATGTCTGAAATCAACTGTCCCAAGGAAAATCTTTTCTTTTTCTTCCATAATATTTTCAGTTCCGCATTTACAGCCCCTTTTAGTTACAGAACCCTTAGTTATATTATACATTCTATGTTTCTCAGACAGTGTGATGTAGACTATAATGTAAATACCTAGTTCCTTTTAAATTTTATTAAGGCTAATATTTGTAAGCCGACTGAGCCTTGAAGGCTGTATGGATAAATTTGAAAATAAATAAAGAAGGCTAAATATAGAATAACATTGGTTTTTATACATTTTGTATCACCTGTATTTGCAAATATATATGATTTGATTTTGATAAAATTCAGAGAAATACTCGTGAATATTTCACATAGAAAAATAGAAGCAAAAAGGTTGCTACGAGAATTAAGAAAAAATATAAAAAGTTTTATATAGGTACCCTCCGTTAACCAGTATGACAGCTATCAAACATCCCGGGAGAATCAAGGTAGCACAGAATTATGCATATGTTGGTCATCTCTCGCATAGGTTATGACCATCAATATTTTACGGGACATCGTCGCGAACTGTAAAATCAATCATTCTAAGGGTTGCGGTGCCGCCATGTTAAGGTAGTTTGCTCAGAATATATAATAAAGAATATTGCTGTAAGCGCTAGCACACTGTTTCAGACACGATTTTACAAGGCGTATACAAGTTGTAAACTGTAGTCTAATTGTCAACTCTATCAAAAAATATGATACCTTTTTTTATAGAATAGGGCAGCAAATGAGCAAATTGATCACGTAATGGTACGCGATAACCGCTGCCCATAGATACCCGTAAAACCAGAGGAGTCACAGATGCGTTGTCGGCCTTTTAAATGGGAATATGCTCTTTGTTTGAAGATTTAGATAACGCATCTAGATGACAAGGAACTGAATTATGGATGTTATTAATAAATAATTATCTAATTTGAGTAATTTAGATCTCATAAATGTGTTTAAAAAATTTCGAGTAATTTTATTTTTTAATAGTTTTTTTGAACCTACTAATATTATAATTAGAATAAAGTTTATGAGCATGGATGCATTTTTATTAGTCTTTCACGCAAATACTACTAAATGGATTTTAATGAAAGGAGGAACATAGGCTAGAATCAGATATATAAAATTTTACTACGGGAAAATTTCTTTCCTATTGAGCACATTAAATGTTTTCTTACATTAAATGTAAAATTTTTAATATAGAACGTATACCTTTTTTTTTTGTTTCCCTGAGAAAAATGCCTCCGCAGGAAAAACCTCAGGAATGGCCTTCCTCAGGCAAGAAGGGAGCCCCCGGGAACTTACCAAGCTACTTCCGGGAACCCCCAGCCTCCGCTCCCCCGTCGATACAAGGGAGCCCTCCTCGGGGGTGGCTACACTACCTCCCCCGGTCTCCTCCACCGACGACGCCCCCCGGCCACGGAAGGGGCGTGGTCCATGGTTGCGACTTCATCGCGCCCGCCGGCGACCCGCGGCGGCGCCGCAGCTGTGCTACCGAGCCCGGCGCCGCCTCCTTCGAGCGGGATCGGCCATCTCCCGACCCCGCTCGACGGCCTCCTTCTGGAGCATTACTGCTTCACAGAAGGAGGCCACAGCCCTCCAATAGAACGTATACCTAAACGTAAACGTGGAAATATCAATGTTATTGAGAATTTCGTTTACACCCTCATACAAATTAAGCGAGTTTACTCCATTATGATGCTACGATTGCGATGTATGGGGGATTCTTTAAGCGATCCGCGACCACGCCGCAAATATGTCGCTGTATCTTCAAAAGCAATAATCACAGATTAATTGTTACTTCTACTATATTTCTCAACTAAAAGAGTATTCTTATTATTAATGGAATAGAAAAAAATGCAACAAAAGTAATCGGAGAAACGAATTGATCATAGACTCTCCATTTTCTCTACATGTTCCATCAACTAGTAACACTTCTGTATTTAATATACACATTCTACAACACAGAGAAACAAATTGATTACTTATAGCCTGTCCATTTTCTCTACATGTTCCATCAACTAGTAACACTTCCGTATTTAATATACACATATATACACACATTCCACAACGATTCAACAATCACATTTATCTTCTTCACGTCAATTTTTAATCCTACTCATATCAATCATATTTATGAAACTTATTTTCAAGTCAGTTACCTTGAGCAACCCTTCCTACCTACTAGATATGTAAGTATCGTCATCCCTATCAATATTTTACGCGACATCCAAGCACAAAATGTAAAATCAATCATTGAAATATTCATGCCGTGTGCTTTGCCACCGTTCGTCATAAAAAAATGTCGTTATATTGGTCTCTTGGATGTTGTACGGAGGATTGAAATCGTTCTTGTAAAGTTAGGTAGTCTGCCGGAGTGATCACTTTCCTTGTAATAATATCGCGAACTGTACAAGATAATGTTGAACATCAATTGATTTAGTTTTCTTTATTTGGTCATAATATTATCATATTATAAATTAATACTGCATTGTATGATTTACTCATTAAAAATAAACAAGGCCGCAAAATAATTGAAACACTGAATAATTTTCATTGAAACGTGATAATTTTACTACTCATACTTTATCAATCAGTTAGTTACCGCTTTGTTTTTTAGAGGGAAAATACATTATGCGCTATGACACCGCGCTGGCTAGGCGCGGCCGTGTGTGGGTCTCTCCGGTCCGATAGGACCGGCTTTCCCACTAAAACCCCCCTGAGTACTCTAGGCCCATGCGGAGCACATGGCGGAGTGCGCTTTAGCGATTCTACCGCCATGAGCTCCGGGGCCGACTCGACCTAAGTCTGGTCGAGCCAACGCCAAGGGAGGGACTGTCCGAGACCCCCTGGACAATCCCCCAGACGGAGAGACATCACCACGGCGTGCGCGGTAGCCAGACGCGCACACAGCCTCGCGGTAGGGTCATTAGGCGCTCCTTACCGCTCTTGCGTGTGCCCGCCTTCTCCGTTAGTTTCCGCTTACTATACTTATACCAAATTGCTTAAAAACCCTGGTCTGCTATTTTTGACAGATTTTCCTGTCCTCTTTCTCTAGCTCCAATTTTATTTGGGGCATATGTCTTCCTCGTCTATTCTCTATCAGATGTTCCTAATATAAAAGAATATAGTACTGTGGTAAAAATGTTCCTATGCCCTTCTCCTGGTCTGAAAATATCGCTTTTTATCGCAACTTTTTCTACAACTATCTAAATAGGTACAAGTGAACCTATTCAAACAAAACTTGAATCCCCTATTTTCACCCTTTTGAGGGTTTTATAAAAATATTTCGCATGTAATTATGATCAATTGAAAAAATCGAGGGAAATGCATTGATGCACCGTCCATGCCCCGTGGATAGGGGACAAAGGCGTGTGGGACCCCACGGCAGCCGCGACTACCCACTAAAACCCTGGGGAACACCTCACGGCCATGAATGAGCGGCTACGAGCATGCGCAGAGCGCTGCGCTCGCGTAAGCCGCTCGGCCTAGCTCGCACCGCTCCAACGTGGAACAGCACGTCTCCGCTAGAGGCATGGAGTCATATGCAATGCAGGTGATATGGTACCCAGCTGCATCACCCGCCACCCCCCACTAGGACCCCATTGTAGCCCCTCCGTCGCCGCCCTATCCTCCGACGCGTCCTCGCTCAAGCTCGCGTTCTCGTTGGAGCCTCTCCTTCGCCTCCATCACTTCATGGCAGAAGTGAGAAACGGTATCCCATGCCGCCGGGCCGGTGAGCATCGCTCGAACTACACCGGGCAGCGTGAGATATTACTACTTATCATAGTTACTATACAAACATTCATCCTTTTTTCGCAAAAGTAGCCTATGACTTTTCTGTGACTTTAATTATTTATTTATTTAAACTTCATATACAATGGAGTACAAAGGCGGAATTATTTCCTTAAGCATTCTGTACCAGTCAACCTTCAGGTAATGCAGAGATATAAAGAAGTAGATGTATAAAAGATAATAATAGATGTTAATATAGTCCCATAAGAAACTTATATATATAATTTATAAAAATCGTAATACTACTACATAATAGCCCAATATCACATTTTATAACCTAAGACTTCCCTCAAAGAAAAGTATGCGCAATTTATTTTTAAAGCTAAGCTTGCTTGGGGAGTTTCTCACATCTAGAGAGAGTGCATTCCAAAAAAGAGCATATTCGCATTTAAAAGGCCGGCAACATTTATGTGACTCCTCTGGTTTTGCCACCCTATGGGCAGCGGTTATCGCTTACCATCAGGTGATCCGTCAGCTCGTTTGCTGCCCTATCCTATAAAAAAAAATGAATGGAACATACAAAAAAGGAAGAGTGTACCATACAGAATGGTGAGAGAGGCATTTAAGAAGAGCATTAGAAGCAAAACGAAGGATCTTATTATGGGATGCACATAGGAATTGAAAAGGGACATTGAGGTATATAATACTTTATTGTACAATAAAAAAACAACAATTGTAGCTATACATAGTGTACAAGGGCGGACTTATCTCTAAAAGCGATCTCTTCCAGCCAACCCAAATAGTGGTGCAAGACGTTAAAATTGCAGGGGTAATTAAGTGTTTAACCTGGTATTCAAATGTACACATCATTAAGCATATATATACAAATACATACTTACACATAAATAAATATATACACATATATATATACATAAATACATACATACATATAATATAATAATTATATAATTTAATACAATTAATTAGACAGATAGTACTCTTTCAGAAGACATTTGAAAGATGTAAGGGATGGTCTCTCACGAATGGAAGCGGACAAACTATTCCACAGCTTGGCAGCACGGACGGAAAAGGATTTTTGAAAAAATACGGAATTGAACTTAGGAATTTCAAGGACATTTTTAGTAACACATAATCGCTTGGGGCGGGAGCTTTCGGCACAAAATTTAAAACGGATTCGAAGGTAAGTTGGAAACTGGGGATATTTTTTACACAAGGATAATTTTGTACACAAGGGAAAGCATGTGTAGATTTCTACGCAAGCGAATAGGTAGCCACCCTAACTGCTTACGATAATCAGACACGTGGTCAAATTTACGCAGACTGAATATAAAGCGAATGGCTAAATTTTGAAGGCGCTCTAGCTTATTAAGTAGCTCTTCGGTTGCGTCTAAGTAACAGACATCAGCGTAGTCGAGAATAGGAAGTAAAAGGGACTGAGCCAGCATAACTTTAGTTTTGAACGGTAGGAAATATTGTAAGCGCTTGAGCAAGTGATATGAAAAATGCAAACGTTGACTCACATTATTAATATGAGCCGACCAAGACAAATTACCCTCAATAATCAACCCCAAATTCTTACATTTATCGGAAAAAGGTATCTTGGTATCTGGTAGGTATCTGAGGTATATAACTATCTACATAATGTACTTATGATGATGCCACCATAACTCACTTTTTGCGGCAATTAGAGATCAGATGATGGATAGCGAACGACCATCAGACAAGGTGAGCGGCGAATATTGTGAATTCGCAGTACCTCATCCAACTTTGTCAACATTATCAGAATGTAGAGGGAAGCTGGGTGGGATAGGCTAACGCGTTGATTCCCAAAGTGGTCTCCTTCGACCCCTAGGGGTCTATGACAATCTGTTTGGGGGTTCATGAAATGAAAAAAAAACATACACTGTTTGTATCTATTTACATATAAAAAATTGAAAAGCATATTATATATGCTTTGAAAAAATTGTATGTTGTAGAATGTAGGCAATCAAGTAAGTAGGGGTCTACCCAAAATCGTAAAACATACTCGTAGTAAAGGGTATAACGACACAAAAAAGTTTGGGAACCTCTGGGCTACGTATACACTTCTACAAGAGTTGAAAGAACATGGTGAGTTCATGTTAAAAATCATTTCGGTATAAGAGTAATTATTAAATTTAGAATTAAGTTACGATTAAAATGAATGATTAGAGGCACCAATTCGAGGGTGACTCCTCCTTCAGTCTCCAGGACCTATGTGAAGCGAGTCTCGTCCAGTTAGTTCCAGCAATGTCCTCGTCATAGACGTGCCGTGCTAACAACGCTATCGGTGGCTTGGCGCGTGCACCATGCGCTCGCTCTAGCTCCCGATGCTCTTTCTTTAGTTCAGTTAAATTCAAATAAATCCTTATTTTTTAGAAAGAACCATACGTAGATTCGTGTTTAAAACCTTACAATAACATAGCTATTAAAGATATAATATGACAAGAATAAATTGGCTAATATATCCTGCGCAGATGAAATCGCGAGCTAAACTAGAGATGAGTTCTGTCTGTCTGTTTGTACAGGTGTGTTAACGCTTTAGTTATAGCATGAACGAATTATTCAATAATATCATCGGTTCCATGGTGTAATGGTGAGCACTCTGGACTTTGAATCCAGCGATCCGAGTTCAAATCTCGGTGGAACCTGCTTTTTTTTCTCTTAAGGTAGTACCATGTTAAATTACATGTAAGCAAAATATTTATTCCAAGATTATATTGTAAAATTTCAGAAGTTGATAGTTTTCATAACGTTATTAGGTTTTTTATGTTATAGAAGGGACGAAACAAACAAGGACGATCTTTTAAATGGAAATATGCTCTTTTTTGGGTATCGTATCGGTTTCAAAGTACCACAAACGACAATTCATTTCACAATTTGGGATTGCGAAGCTCCTACAAAAATGCACTGATGTGGACTTCCGACCTTAAAGATGAAAAGGGTGATCAGTTTGCCATGTGGAACGTTGGCAGAAACGAGGGGCAGCGATCAACCCCAACAATTCCTTGGAACATTCCCCGTAATATATGCGTAATATAGATGATGCATAATGAGGCTGTATCAACACAGAGCCAAGGGATCAATCCGATATGTCGTATGCATTAATTAGTTATTTAAATTAATTGATTACACTTTACCTGAGAACAGTTAAAAGTTATTAAAGCTCCAGTATGTATTTACACTACATTTTTCAAGCTACTATCTTTTTTAAATATGTAAATTCATTTTATAAAAGCGTTAGCAATAAGTAATAATTCTGCAATTATAAGATAACATCATATTATTTTATTGGTTAACAAGTGAACTTAAGAACATTCGCTGTTAACAATATGTCAGTATTACCAATTATAGTGCTTAAATGAAAACGCATAGTGTCATTAGACGATACGGTTAACAAGATAGCCGTTAGATTGCATAATTGATGGCTCGCTTCCATTCCCATGGGCCCTAGATACAGCGACAGCCAACGCGAACTGACCATATTACTTACTCCTGCGACTCTGCATTAGCAATTTCGTAGAATTGCAGATCTTGAACAATTTATCGACACCAACCGGTTACGCAGTGTTCTATGAATTCGGTACAGTTGTAAAACATAAAACTAATATTATACTTACCTAGGTAAATATCTAATTGCTAATAATTATTCACGATGTGATTTCATGCTGCGTTGGTGTTTCCATTACCAAATAAATTTATTTACGTAAGTATACCTACGTTCTGTTTTACAATTATACAAAAATGCCTAAGAAAGCGTAAGAAAATAAGATAATCAGAGGAAAAACAGCTTTTTACTTATAACATTAAGTATTAATGTCGAAGTGGTCAATAAAATATTAATGTAGAAACGACAAAATCTAAATGAAAATAATCTATAGTCTGTTAGAATATAAACTCAATGTCTACATCATAGAGCAGCAAGGCACAACGTTTTAAAAATAAACTAAACAATTACCGTTTTTAATTGTTTCGCCATGCACTTATTAGCATCAAACAAATATATAATATAATATTAAAAGTTACATTACACGTGCACACGTATACTTGGAAGAAAAGAAAACAACTACACTCATTCAGTAATTGGGAGAGCTCTCGAGAAAAACAAGCAAGAAATTTTAAAAGTCTATATCTTTTTATTCTTTTTTAAGAGACTATATTTCCGCCTGTATGTTCCTCCCTGGGGTTCAAACTATCCTCATATAAATTTTATTAAAATCCATATAGTAAGTATTGCATGAGAAAGTAACAAACAAACATCCACATTTACAAACTAAAGCGTTTATACTGTAATATAAGTAGAAGTATAATAAAATACATTTAACTCTAATTGTATAAAATTTATGTACAAATAAATTAAATACAAATACATGTATTTACATATAAACAGAAATATATTATTATATTTTAGATGAAATTGAATATAACACAGTAGTGCTATTTCAAAATGTGATAATCTGCCTAAAATATTTCTGCAGGCACTAACAAAAATGCTCTGCGTTGCGTTTGTTTTCTAGTGTTCCCTATACAATCCACTCATTCGAGGTAGCTCGCGTGTCGAGCACCATTCGCCTAACGAAGATTTAAGGAAAGGGGGAGATTCGCGGGTGGCTCGCCAATTTGCCACATTGATTTGTTACCAGACACATTTTACTGACAATTAAAATGTTACTGCCAATAAGCAAACAGTAGCTCTACTATTGTTTCGACAAGTGTTTGAAATATTCAATTTTAATCCCTCTTTGTTCTGCAGTATCAAAAGATACTCGTACCTGCATGTCGCCTGTGATGATACATAGCACAGAAAACTGGTCGCTTGCTATTGTAAGTGACGAGTTTTCTGTGGATAAGTAGATAAGGAGGCTTGAAATTATTTGTGAAAAATGATTTTTTTTTTTACTTTACGTGATAGCTAGTGCCCGTGACTTCGTCTTTGCAAAACACTTATCATCATATTTTGGACAATTCACACAGTATCTTTATAAATTGTTACCCATTTTTTGACGTGAAACGTCTTTAAAATCGCGCCGAAACATACGGGTACCAGGTTTAAAAAGTGGACCGTAACGAAAAGGTCTATATCATCGTACCTTCATAATTAAAAAACTATTAGTCTTAGGAACAAAAATGTGGTGTGAGTATTTCACTTATATAGTCAGCTCGCTGTTGTGACATTGAGTTTTTTTATTAAAATACTTAAAACACCGTCAATCTTGTTTTTTTTTTATTTTAATCTTTTACTTTAAAAGCGATCCCCTAACATAGACGGTTCACGTTAAAACAAACGGTGTGCCACGGCACAGCCCCACCCGATTTTTTTTTTGAAAATACATTGGACTGCATACCCCGGCTGCAGCGAGCCGGTGGTTCTGTGGGGTTCTCCTCCCCAGAAGGGGGAGGCCTACACACTAAAAACCTCAGCGATGGCCTTCCTCATGCATGTAGGGAGCCCCCGGGAACGATAACGACTTCCGGGAACCCCCAGCCTCCACTACCCTGCGATGCTCTAGGGGAGCCCTTCTCCGGGAGACGGGGGAGACGGGGGAGGGGGGCGATCGGGGGGGGGGTAGTTACCTCCCCGATCTCCTACACCAACGCCGTCCGGCCATGGGAGGGGCGTGGTCCCTCCCGGGTCGCCGTATCCAAGGCGCGGCTTACTCACGCCCGCCGGCGACCCGCGTTATAAATTGCAGCTCATGTGTTATTGTGATGTATGAGCTATATTGTTGTAAAGTTTAATAAAAATCTATTTAGTAGTTTTTACGTGACAAAGCAACAAACATCTATCCATACAAACTTTTGCGTTTATAATATCAGTAGCGATAAAATTGTACACTCATAGTTTGTTATACAATATTGATCTGTTATTTAGCTGGCTTTTATTTAATATCAATTGCATTTGATTAAAATATATGAATAGTACATTACTTTTTTTTTCTGACTAGTGATAAAAATCAACAATCAAATTCTAATGTGTTTATAAAAAGAAAATCATGTAAAGTAAAATATTATAAAAAGCAATGAAAAAATATCAAAAAACACATATTATTATTCATTATACTAGCTTTTATTAACTTAGTATTGCATAAAAACTATGTTCAGTATTTTTCAGTAAATTTCCAAGAGCGCATAAGTTCCATTTTATTATAGCAGTCTCAAGGCATCGGATGTCGATACTTATGCAGTTGCATTTGGCTTTGAGATATATACCCAAATAGCCACGTCATAGTAAAGTTACGAACAGTAATCATTCGCATGTTTTCTTATTATGTATTGCTTGCGTTGCGGAACTAAGGCCGCTCTTTTGTAAGGATATAGATCCAACGCATAGATTATATTTGAACGAATTGAATTAAAATAGGCGTAGAGTAAGCTTACTTGGTCTATATATGGCATTTATAATAGACGTAAAATAAGCCTATGTATAATCTCTAACTATAGTAGATCCATTCAACCAGAGACTGTCATATCTCCAATTTTTATCGTTTATTTTGATGGAGTATGGTCGACCTAGGCGGACATATATCGATCAAATCGAAGATGTCCTAAGGAAAGGCCGGGTCAAGAGTACTCGCAACCAACGAGCATGCATGAAGGCGCTCATGAAAGTGGAGGAAGCAAGAGAAGTGTGCCAGAATCGTAGCAAGTGGAGAGAGGTGGTCTCTGCCTACCTCATTGGGAACAAGGCATGTATGTATGTAGTATGGGAGCTGGGCTATGGCAAGATGATTCATTTTTCTGTGTACTCGTACTTTATCCAACATATATCGTTAAATAATAATTATTCGATTCTTTGTTGAGACCTACTGCTTTGAGTTTACTACCGCGTCTTTATGTGTAAACGGCTTACGCCACCGTAACCGAGACAAGACGTTTACGATGTCAGTTCACATTACCGGCCTAGAACCGTAAAGCCTCTTTACACTGGACGACAATTAAATGAACGTTTGCAAGTTATAGATATTTGTTAGTATATATAAATAACTTAAGTTCAAAAAGAACTATACTGAAATACTAATGCAATTAACACCAAGAACGACAACAAGAACCAAGCATCGCGAAATCTTTTTGTAACCCTGTTAATATTTATATTAAAATAGTTACAATCTCTAAATTAATACAAATCTAAATAAAAGTAATTATGAAATTATATTAATATTCTCCTGACGATATCTAACGAGAACCAAGATACCTAAACCTAATGAGACCTATTAAATAAAATTTATAAATAATATATAGGAAAAAATACGTAACGAATGAGATTAATCTATGACTGTCATCTATACCAATGACATAATAGTGTGCATCTCATTACCAATCTACTCGTAATTACATCCCGATGGTAGACTGAAATACTAAAGCTTGCCTGATATAGGAAACTTACGCTTCAATCAATCACGTTGGCAAACCAACCAAATTGGTCAGCTGCACATACAATTGTGAATTTCATCTTTTTTATATATCCTTCTACATAAGATCTTAAGCAGAATCTTAGGCATTGCCGACTCAAACACATCTTAGCCGCCCTTCACCTGATCAATTAACGCAGGATTTTCAAACCCTACAAGCGGCGGCATCTACACCGCCGCATCCTTTAGTACATCCTGTACTATGTGTGTTTTCTTGGCAGCCTTCTTCATCGCCACGCGGAAGCCCCATCCATTCAGGCCAGAACCACTTTGGTATCGTGTTTTTTTCAAGCGCATGTGTTTGCTTCATAGGACAGCGCTGTGGCTTCTTCTAAAGTTGCGGTTACTCTTCCATCCAAACCGAAGAATCTTATTGACAAGTCTCTGGCTGACTTTAGCCATTAAGTCATTGTGGTCGACCCGCCTTAATCCGTTTGGAGAAATTACGACATAATCACCGTGGTACTTGTTTGCAGTGGTATCCATGAAGATTTTCAGTCTCTCCTCTCCAGAGGAAAAAAAAATTGAAACATGTTTCAAATTATTGGAATTCTTGATTGGAAAGCCAGAATATACGCCAATATAAATGTTTATATCGCGACGTAAACGATCGTGTCGTATCATATAAATAAGAATAGGTTAGGCATTCACAATAACAGTTCGATAATTATCGGGTGCGCGTCGTCGACGACCCCCGTGGGGCTCGTTCAAGTCCCGCACGAGACGGAGAGTCACTTTAATCCGTTGTATATCCATTTTTATTTGTCGACCGGTAAATGTCGTCTGCCATTACGCAAATAGCTCTCGATTGCTTTCGGCTGCTCTCGTGCTCTCGATTCAATTGATACTGAAATGTCATTATTGAAACGAATTAGGGTTGTCATAATAGTACATTACGATTTAGTGCGTTATGATGATAGTGCGCTAGCGCTGCCTATAGGCGCAGCGATTAGTTCGAAATTTGAATAGCAACAGAACGTGAAATGGCAAATAATACTGTTATGGAATTTGTATGGACTATAACTTAACTATTTGCTTTGGTAACACACGCATTTTTTATGACCCGCTTTACCATAACGCCCACTAGTTGGAGGTACCACCTAGTTTTATAGATTGTAGCTTATATGTTATTCTGATGTATAGGCTATATTATTGTGACGTTTCAATAACGTCCATTTAATAGTTTTTACGTAAAAGAGTAACAAACATTTATCCGTACTTGCAAACTTTCGCATTCATAATGTTAGTAGGTAAAAGTACCAAGGTAAGTTTAAGAATATAACACGTGGGAATTCTCAAATCATTTAAATGAATTTTATTGTAATTGTACGCTAATATAATTAAATTAAGGAGACCTATTTTTAAATTACGAATGCGATTTTGAAATCACAAACTGACTAATAAGTCAGCGGTGACTTTGAGGTCACGGATTCCTAAATATCCAATTTTTGAAAGTCGATCGCAGAGCTGCCAACATAGATAAAGTACACACATAAATGTAAGAGTTCGGTTCCACGCAGAATGTAGTCGCTGCCGGTTATTGCCGGCTTAACCATTGCGGTTATTATATACATATATTTATATAGACTGAAAAATCAACTTCAGATTCTTGTCAATATGTTCTCTAAACAAACAGATAACATTTCCACAAGTATGACTTGATTACGAGTGGGTGAGGGCACTCGTAATGAAATCACACCAGTGACTAAGGTAGTCACATCAGTGATATTCAAAAATAAGAATTATTGAAAATCGGTGAATATTAGTCACATCGGTGATTTCTAAGTCGCATTCGTAATTCAAAAATAGGTCGCCTGATTTATCTTGCTGATTTTGAAATATAATTTATTAAAAAGTTAGAGAATGTTGTTTTTGAAAACATTTTGAATAAAAAACACCATAAACCAACAAAACATCTGAATCTTTATGGTTTTGTTAGAGTTTTAGTGAATTAAAAAATAAAATTCATGTATATTGAAGCGATTTAATTGAAAATTCCACACTGGGCAACTATAATTATTTTACAAGATTCCGAAGAAATTATTAATTAGGCATTCCAAACTAATCAAGGATTGTTTAATTGTAGGTAAATAAACACATTACAAGTATTTTTGTGTTTCTAGTAATTACAATCTTATAAGAAAATAAACAGTGTATTTAGAAGATCACAATTATTGATAACAGGGTCATGGATGTTTCTATTTATTGTGGAAATTATGAAACATGCACATGTTCATTCATTTTGAAGTATGAAATCTAGCCTAAAGCACTTAAGGCTAGATTTCATACTTTAGAATGAATATAATAGTAGAATTCATGTCATTCATTATTTGCGTGTCACTGTTCACCTAATATTGTTATTTATGTCCCCTTTAAAATACACACAATGTAAATACACAAGTGAAAAATACTTTCACAAATAAGAACAATAAACCTGGGACACTGTTCGAAAAATACAGCAATATTTGCACTAGACACCCTAAAAGTCGAACGAATAATCTTGTTACCAAACAGGCATAACGAACATTTATAAATAAAAATCCAAATGCACATCCCTTGTTTCGCAAATATTGCTATATGACTTAAAAGTAGAATAACTGACGAAGAATTACAATCTTAGTTGCTATTAAAATAAAGACGCGTTTGGTGCATGAAATAATTTAAGCAAATTGAAAAAAGAATCATATTTCGCTAGTGTATCAAACGGAAAGCACTGTTACTGCAACATCTACTTTATGTCGTGATTCATAAAGTTTCAATTTAAATAAGCAGGTCTAGACGAGGGTCACGCTAGGGACGCGCAAAGCCGTAGGCCTATTTGTGTCGGTTTCACACTTACAACAATAGTGTCATGATTCGTGATCCCGGATTATGCGGGTACAATCGCGGGATTACGTCGCCTTGCGGCAAACAAATGGACTTCGTGTAACGAGTGAACAAGTGTACCACGTCACTAATGGGCTTCGTATTTCAAAATTAGGGCACGATTTAATAATGCTCTGCAATATGTGGCGATAGTCACACTAGAAATTTGATTTTGGAATGTCGGTGTGACGTAATCAATCGTTTTACGTCAATGACATTTGATTTAAAATGCAGTTACATTATACACATGTCAGTCTAGATTCAAAAAGATGTAAAGAGTCAAAGTGAAGAAGTGACAATAACAGACTCATGCCTGTGTGACTCGTCGCCTGCACTGGAGTTGCACATGTAATTCTTGCGCTTTCTGCTAGCGTTATTTGATGTTTCTGAACATTTTCTGATATTTCGGATCTTGGATGGATGGATTCCTGCAACAGCGCATTCACAATCACTGTCTTTTCTGATAATTGTATGTTTTTTAAACAGTCCACACTGAAAGTCTATTGTTAACAGTCGACGCTATAGGCCAAAGGAAACCAATGGGCTTAGTTTTTTATTGTTATTATTATTTTACGTAGTACTCTTTTTTATGATAAAAGGTAAAAGATACTTATAAAATTGTTGTATCGCGTAAAGATTTTTAAGTTAAACAATTTTCAAGCCAAAATACTTAATCCTTCGCATATGTTTAGCTGATAAAATACAAAATTCTGGCGAAATGAATAGGTACCATTTTCAAGAACCTTTTTTTAATTTAAATGGACAAAATGTACGAGTAAACCAAAATGCAGAAATAAATAGTTTTTGTTTTTGAATCGGAAATAGTTATTTGTGCAACAAGTGAGCAAAGTTGATGTTTGCTGCGCGTGCTGATTTGAGTCCCGAGCAAGCGAAGGATTCTGTTTGAATCACGAGCGAAGCGAGTGATTCTAGAGTAGAATTCTGAGCGTGTCGAGGGATTCAAAGGCACGAAATGCAAACAACTTTGCTCTCGTGTGACACACATAACTTTTCACTTCAGCAGCGAGAACAAATATCATACCTACTTCGGAAATATCACGTCAATTATGTCTGACACTTCTCGTTTTTTCGTGTTACGCATACCACTTTAAACAAATGTAAAATAAATTGTCAAAAGAACAGAAAAATAATTGTTAAAATATGTCTTCAAAAATAATAAGTAAGTAAATGATTGTTATTATTATTCCCTGTTAGTAAATTAAGCGAATTAAATAAAAAAAAAATATTAAAATCTCAAGAATGTATGCGTGGAAAGGAACTTCTGTCAATAGTTCCGTTCCGCGCATCATTCTTGAGATTTTAATAAGTACTTATTATGATCCGTTCCGAAGAGACATTTTTTTAACAATTATTTTTCTGATTTCTTGCCAATTTATTTTACATTAGTTTAAAGTGGTACCTATGCGTGACACGGAACAACGAGAAGTGTCAGGCAGATCCAATGTCCATGGGCATATTATCTTAGGGCGAAACAACATAGTCTGTATGGTTATCCCATTAGTTACTATACATAGGTTACTATAATCTGTGGTTAGCTTTGTCTCACTAGTGAGTAAAAATCAATTTTACTCACTGATTTTAAGCAGCAAAACCTTCATGTTTGAGCTACTGAAGTGAAAAATATATTAATTAATACGTACGAATGAAAACAAACTGCATGAAACCTATAGCGTGTTATTGTACCAATGTACACATGTATACAAAGCGAAAACTAACATTATCATAACAACAGCTCATGAAAATAGTACATAATGATAAACAGGTTCAATAAAGATACAAGAACATTTCCCGGCAACATTAAAAAAGTTAAACATTACACGAAATAAATGTCCAAATATTAATCTCGCGGATGCACAACGACCCAAACAAAATGCCACTCAGCATCTTCAAGAGTTCCCAGTTTCATTAGTGGCGTTAATTGTCCCCCTCCTTATCCCCATCACAGCGACCATTTTATAAGGGCCTGAGAAATATTTGCAGCGCCCTTCTACTTCTTTAGTAGCGGGGGGCCTGGGGGGTCAGGTTGCGTTTGCCTTCAGTATATTGTTTGTGGAGTAATTAATCAGACCGAATCGCCGGCGCACCCCTGTGACAATGGGATTAAAAGCCATTGTATCTGCTTTAAAGCGATCTACGCGCAAAACAATTGTAATGTTCTACTTCTAGAGTGGTACAGAGCGAAAATCAATATAATTGATATAAATTAAATAATTATTTCTTTACATACACCAATTAGCTTAACCCAAAGTAAGATCTGGAAGGCTAGTGTTATGGGATCTATAGGGTAACGGATTGACATACAAATATTATTTTGTGTCTATTTACCTTATTAAAATTTATTGCACAATATATATAATAAATATAATACATACATTATCATTACACACATAATAAGTACAAATGGCGAACTTATTACAACAAGGCATTCTCTACCAGTCAACCGAGTGGTTATTTACAGAGAACTGCTTTTGGCGCAGACAAACATCAAAACTATTACAAACTTACTATCTAATACATACATATAAATATTTAAACAGTATTTATTAAGGATAAGTTGTTTAAGTATTATACGAGAATGAATATTTAAGTATATATGAATTTCAATTCTTATTTTGATCCAAATTGAAAAATCCCGTCGATAATGGATTTGGTAAATACGATACATCGCATGTTCTTTTTTCAAATATATCTCATATATAAAAATGAATCGCAAAATGTGTTGGTAAGCTCATAACTCAACAACGCCTGGACCAATTCGGCCAATTCTTTTTAGTTAATGTTCGTTGAAGTTCAAGGAGGGTTTTTACAATGAGGAAAATTCGAATAATTATCGGAAATACCCTAAAAACAGCCCTTTTATTTTCCCATGCAAACGTTTTCTAACTAAAACGTACAGTCGAATTGAGCTTTATTGTTATTGTATAAAGTTCATATTGTAAGCACTCACTGTTGTCTAAGCAATGAAGGTGTGTTCCTAACATCAAAGAGTCAATTTGCGCTTTATTAACGCTACATATAGTTGAAATTCAATCATATCTATCAAAACAGTGTGCGTGCGTGCGTTGGAGCACAGAACACATCGTTGGAGGATTTAATGTCACGTTCCAAAATTGAATAGCCACAAAATGTAATAGGTCATTTAGACTTTTTTTGCGATTTGGTTAGCTATGCGACATTATCTATAAAATAATTAGGAACAAAAAACTGCCACTGTACAAATCTTTTTGACAAGACGAAGTCTGTCGGGTCCGCTAGTTACATATATAAATGACGAAACATAATAAATAACATAAGGAGAATATTCCTAGTACGAGTACGTATCAGCGCTCGTGCTTAGGTGTTCGACTGCGTGTTTGTGTGTGTTTGTGGGCATGTGTGTATATAATATCTAAAATATATTTTTATATAAATATGTTAAAAAAGTGATTCAATGTCATAATACGTTAAATATTTTAATTATCATAGAGGGTATTATATAAGATTTCTCATAAGCTATACACTTCTCGCTAAATGACCTATATAAGATAGTAGATTGTACAGAATAACAGAAACACATCACAATTTCACCAAAAAAGGCCATATACTGAGGTTTTCGGCTCCGACCTACGTCTAAATCAGTTAAGGCCAACCCTAATTAACGAGCCCCGAAAGAAAACCGGCGTTTCGGACAAACAAATCCCTATTTTTCCCGAAAGAGGTCGGATAAATTCGTGCTGACGATTTTTCATTACGCCAAAACCGAAACCACTAACGACTCTCCCATCTCTTTTCGACCCGCGTGTAGGACATGCAGCCGCCTCTCTCGCACCCTAGTGTGAAATCAGTCCGACAAATTAAATCCGGCCTCAGATTATTACATAGCTCAGTGACTGTTCATAAATAACCCGTAGGGAGGCGCGGGAATGTGCCAAACGAGCCGCTTTTAAAGATGGTGGATTTCAGTACTTTTTTCGCGAGATAATAAACGTTTGTCTAACATTTTGTAATACATTGCTATTAATATACATAGAGCTTTTATAAATATTATTAGTAAGTGTCTTGAAAGATTTTCGTAACTCAAAGTATTTTTAATGTCTTTCGGTTTCAAGGTGTCGCCATCTCTGAGGTCCCGGGTTCGAATGCCGGTGGGGGCAGATGTTTATGTGATGAATACGAGCATTTGTACTCTAGTCATGGTTGTTGATATATATTTGTATAAAAAATATTTATATATGTATAATATATGTATGTCTATCCGTTATTCTTTCTTATCTTTATTTTTTTTTTGTTTCCCTGAGGAAAATGCATTAAATTGCATACCCCGGCTGTGGCGAGCCGGCGGTTATGTGGGGCTCTCCTCCCCAGAAGGGGGAGGCCTACCCACTAAAAACCTCAGGGATGGCCTTCCTCAGGCATGAAGGGAGCCCCCGGGAACTTACCAAGCTACTTCCGGGAACCCCCAGCCTTCGCTCCCCCGTCGATACAGGGGAGCCCTCCTCGGGGTGGCTACACTACCTCCCCCGGTCTCCTCCACCGACGTCGCCCCCCGGCCACGGAAGGGGCGTGGTCCATCCCGGGTCGCCGTAGCGGTCGCGACTTCCTCGCGCCCGCCGGCGACCCGCGGTGTCCGTTAACCCTAGATCCCATAGCACAAGCCTTAGCTTAGTTTGGGCTAGGTTAATTGGTGTAAGTGTAACAAATATTTATTATTTATTATGCTCTCGCACAATAAACGCGAACGTTTGTAAATATGGATGGATATTGTTGTTGTTTTTCACGTAAAAACTACTGAATGGATTTTATTAAAACTTTATAATAATATAACTAATACATCAGAATAACACATAGACTACAATTTATAAAGATATTAGTTAGTGCCCGAAACTTCGTCTGCACAGATGGTACATTTTAGCTAGTGCCCGCAACTTCGTCTGCACAGATGGTACATTTTAGCTAGTGCCCGCAACTTCGTCTGCACAGATGGTACATTTTAGCTAGTGCCTGCAACTTCTTCTGCACAGATGGTACATTTTAGCTAGTGCCCGCAACTTCGTCTGCGCAGATAGTACATTTTAGCTAGTGCCCGCAACTTTGTCTGCACAGATGGTACAATTTTTCCCACTTACTCACACAATATCATTATAAATTGTCCAATATCATTATAATCTAAAATATCACGATAAGTATCAAGTAAGTGGGAAGAAATCTACCATCTGTGCAGACGAAGTCGCGGTCACCCATAGTTGAACATACTTACACAGAAACGATCAATTCCATAAAATTATATTTATTTATTAAACTTATTGTAGAAGTACGTTTTCAGATAGCAATAATCCTAGCGAACAACTGCCATATAAATGTTATTTAAATTTTTAACCTTAAAAAAATATATTCTTATACATTACTTAAATTTAATTGGATCTTTTCTGTGTAAGTACATCCAATCGTTGTGTTGAATTTTAAAATATGCAATTAATACTAAATTCATTAACTTGGTTTAGTTATAACTATAAGACATTTGAGATTCAGATCAAGAGAGGAATAAAAATATAAAATATCGTATTGATAATAAACAAAAAATAATTTGGCTCCAGCTATACATAAAAAAAGGAATTAATTTTACACTTTAAAAAAAAACTCAGTAATTAATGTTAATTGCGTCATTTCTGTGTGAGTACTTACAATCTAAGAATACACTAAATTAATTTAGTTATAATATTTGAGGTTCATATCAAAAGGGAAATATAAGAAAGTAACTATCGTTCAATCTCCCTCTCCATCGGTCAGCGTATGTCCGAATTCGAATTTCAAAAATCCCGGACAGAATTCAAATTCAGCATCCGGTTCCGGTGGATTTGGGCGTGCATTCCGCAGCGACGCGACGACTGCTCGCAGCTCGCAGTTATATTATGTCCGTGATTTATGGCATCGAATTCTCGTCGGCAATTAGTGCGTGCCTCCCCCTATCCACCATGGGCCGGTTACACCGCGCTTAGTCAGCGTCAGGATTACTTAAGCTGAGATTAAATTGTTAAGTAGCCATTATTTGGCGATCTTCGTAGCCGAGTAGCTTGTACGCCGGTTTCAACGTAACGCCATCTCCGTGACTCCGAGTTCGAGATCTGGTGGGGACAGACGTTAATATCTATGTAAATGTTTGTCTACGTTAGATCCCATATTCACAGTGCTCATTTTGTTATTGTGCTATTTATTTATTATTCAATTATTTTAGCATCAATTATGTTAATAATGATATTGTGATATTGTGATTTTATAGGGACACTATTCATAGAGCCATGTTTGGTAACAACATTCTTTATAATATTGTATTATTTTTGTATGTAAACATACATACGACTGTAATCGTATTAGGTATGATTGTATCTTATACTATATTGTATTTTTATATTATGTTATTGTAATTATTAACATTGTAAAGAGGAGATAAAAAATAGACCTTCAGAGTTTCTTGCCTGTTCTTCTCGAGAAGGTTCTCCCAATTTCCGAACAGGTGTCGAGTCAATTTTTTTATTTTTTTCTTTTTTTTCCTTATTCGTACGTACGGACAAGATTTTGTTTTTTTTTTAAGCTTAGTTTTTTTGTTTTGTCTGTTGACGTCAATAAGTGCCTGTAAAGATCTATGTTGAATAAAGATTATTTTGATTTTGATTCATCACGAGAGGTGTACACACGAGTATGATAAACAAAACTAATGATTTCTTACATTATAAATAAATTATTATAAATAAGAAGCGTCTAAGTTAAGTCTGCGTATGTCATAGTAAGATGCAATCATTTGATTGTGAATGAGAGTATGAGAGGATTTTCAAAGAAAATATTAGATAATAAGCGGAAATAAAAACAATCATTAAGGAAAAGCAATACTTCATAGTAAAAGAGCATCATTTAATGTGTAAAGATTGAGGCATGTTGGGTTTACTATCTAATCATATTAGTGTAATTTACATCAACGTTTTGTAGAATATACATTTATATTTAGATATTTGCTGTTAAGTTTTGTAGTTTTAATATTTATTTTGAAATTTTGTAACTTCTATATACTGGTAAATTACTATAAAGAGTTATGGCAGATTTTTATTCACAATTTTTAAAAGCGTCTTAAGAACTCAAAGCAACTAATGATTATAAAATATTCATAAACAATATTTGATGATTTTGGCACATTTAGGTCAGGTTAAAAAGTAATTAATTAAAAATAGCTATTATGTAAAATACTTTTCCGGCACGACAATGTTTTAGTACAAGGTTGCCAGACTAAATAATTATTTTTTGCAATATTAAAATCATGAATGTTTGCTGTAAAATATGAGGTTTAAATTGTTTATGATTATAGCTAATTTAATTTTTAGTTTAGTGTATTTATGTTTAAGTAGGAAAAAATCTTCCATCTGCGAGCTATTCTGGCATGCGCTGCCAAAACATAATTACTAATCCTGCGCAGACGAAGTCGCGGGTATCAGCTAGTTATCTATAAATGTGTATACTCGTTCTTATTACTATTGCTTCAATTCTTTCGTGTAAGGCCCGTTTACAGAACGAGACACAAACTCTAATCTCTGCTTAACTACAGTTAGAAAGGGATCATGTTGTTGATCTCGCATAGCCCCATCTCTTTCTAAATGTACTCAAGCAATTGAGCTTAGGTCTCGTTTTGTAATTCCCAAATAATAATTTAGATATATTCGTATTTAAAAATTAGCAATTAATTCGACAAATAAAATATAACGCTTAGATCGTAGTTAAATAGGCTTGTTAACGGGAGCTAAAGTAACCGGCCCCCACGCCGCGGATTACCGGAGATTGAGTTTAATCGGATGCCCGGGAGCGTCCCATTAATAACGGCACTCCATTAATTGAACTCCTAGTTGCCGCCGGACATATTTCAAATATAGAACGCAGCCGAAAGCCTCGCTCGAGGCAAAAGGATTGCTCAAGTTTTACAACTCGTATTACGCTTAAGTGAGGTGCTAGTTTCTGAAGTAAGTTAAGATGGCGGCTTAAACGTGTCTTTGAAACAGTGGCTTAGTGGCCTCCGAATCCATAGATCCGGATTTCTTTCCTGATATATACCAATATGTTTTTCTATAACTAATATATATATTTTGATGTATCCTAAACACAAATACTATCTCACCATTTCTCAGCCAAAAGTATTTTGATTGATACAAATAAATATTAACAGCAATTGACTGAAATAGAAATGCCCATATTTACTACACGAAACAATTACCACCACCGGGATTAGAACCCAGGACCTGAAAGAAACTTGAAATGCATACTGGCGAAGTATACACGTCAAAAAATGGTTATATATTTTATAATTTAAAAGTGACACCGATTTGTCGCTACATTGTATTTTTACGTGGAAATAACAAAGGTATAAAAAATTAATTTCCGTTTTTACAATTATTTTGTAGCGATAGTAATGCGATATACATATTTCTTCTATATTCTGTTTCAGAATACATCAAAGAAGATTCTTTGATGTATTCTGAAACAAGGTCTGGTCAAGACTGTCCCTTAACCGACATGCATGAAAGTAGTAATGAAAGTCGAGAGCTAGGTTTGGACCGCAACGATTGGAAAACTGTGATCTCTGCCTAGAGTCTGGCCAACGAAAGCTGAACCTATCAAAACGCGGCAAATTTAAAAAATATAGGGACGGTAACACCGAAAATAGTAGGCATAACTAATTTGATACTTTTTATTAAATATTTTTTTTTAATTTTAAATTTCATGATTCCTGCTTTGATTATAAGACAAAGCAAGAAGAAACAAATCAAAACAGATTCGTCGCTGACTCCAAGTTACCAGCCTTTTTGCAAAAAATCAAGCTATTTGGTTGCTTGATAATGGCGTGAAATCAGATTGCCGGTGGCCAAGTCCGAAATTATGAGGAATAGCTAAAAGTACTCAAAGGAGGCTCGGGCCCGATTTTAATGAAAACTAAAACTGCATCTTCGATTTTTTTTAAATCAATACTCCTAGCCAGGAATCGAAACCGTAAATTAAAATAAGCACATTCTGTATTATTACATCATTCGGTAATGTCGCTAAAAAGGAACGAATTCTGGAAAGTAATGGGTTAGGAAGTTTAAAAACAAAGCATAAAAAATAGTTCGTTTATTTTTTTTTTATTAAATTTTCTTTTATTAAATTTTCCATTTCAGTTACGGATCTTGTTACATTTTTACTAGCCGACGCCATGATGACATTGTTGACTTTTTTGACAGTGTTGCCGCTACAAAAAACACTGGGTTCAGCTTTTGTTAGCCAGACTCTACCCGTGTATTAACAAAAAAAGTTCATATACTTTTTTTATTAATTGAAGAAATAATACAACCCTGTCTCATCCCAGCGTTTTAGATGTTAAACCTACATGATACCAATTACATGCCAATTCAAAAACTGATAGTTTGACGCAGCATAAAATTTACCGAGCGCGTCCCCCTCAGGGGAAATTCGCGTCGATAGCTCCTTACTCCCGTCACTCGGCAAGATGAAGCCTTCCATCCAATACATCCGGCGAAATCTTAATCCAATACGGAGCGACAGCAAATGATTTATATACTGCCGATCCATTGATCAGGGCAGCTAGAATGGCGCTTGTCGATTTTATTTATATATTGATTTATAATAGTAACAAAGAGCCAGTCAAGGATCTATACAATATACTATTTGTAATATATTCAATATAACGTTATTGTTGAATGTCTGAATTTTATCTTAAAATATAGAGATAGTAGTATAGTACGTCGATTCATTTTTATTTACTTATTCGCTCGTAGTGCATCATGCTGATTAACGTACGAAAGCGCACGTAGTAGAAGACAGCCTTCTTCAACTTTGTAAAGGTGAACTATTCCCCATAGTAGGTGTAGTTTAAAAAGTAGGGCGAAAGATAAATTTTCACCTGTATTCGAGAGCTTTTGTCTATGGTGAGACTGATTATAGTGTTTACAATCTACCAGCATTTCATTTAGTCATAATAGCTTCGAACCCCGGCAGCTTGGACTAATAAAAATAGAGCTAGATGCGCATGTGTGTTACAGTGGGGATTTCAATCTTAAAATACTGATTTTTATATTCACCCTATGGAGAAAGATAAGAAATAGTAATCAATTAGTACGACAAGAATTAGGCGGAGAAGAAAAGAAAAAAAAAACAAGAAGAAAAATAATATCAATCAATATTATTTTCTTTGGAATGTTTGGTCTAAACACCTACGCTGTGACACAACACATCTGTACACAAAATAAAATAGTATTTACATAAACTATAAAATCGTACAAATTAACGTAAATTAAAAACGCTAGAGAATAACCGATGAACAACATCACACACACATGCGATAAAAAGTATATAGTTTTTTGTAATCTGCACATAGCAGGTCGCAGGTTTTGAATTAATCTGGATACAATGCGAGCTGCGGGCCTTCACTAGCATCAGAGGCGCGGGGCGTTGGAAGCATAACCAGATCGTGACGCATCATCGAGAGACTCCCTTTTACTTTAATTCGCACTGCACGAACTACTATTTATTGATGGACACTATCATTATAGTTTCTTCGTTAATTATGCAATTATAAAACTACTCAGGCCACGTTTTCACTGTTAGTACCCGCGTAATAATTTAAAAAGACTAACCCCACTAAATCACAAAATTTGGAGATTTCGAAAGCGCCATTTTAGCTGCACGCTCCCTCAATGTGCAATATACTTTGGCAGCGCACCTGCGCGCAATCACATTAGCTGGCGCTCTCGAAAGGATTTTTTACAGCTTCGGACCGTTTTCGGTTTTAGTTAATTAGTTTTTCCTAGTTCACTATAGATTTCTGTTAAAAGTGTTACTGATTTGCCAAGTGTATGTAAGAAAGCCAATAATGTTGTATATACAAAGATTAATAATAAAACTGTTTTTTACAATATCTCTTAAAAAAATTATTATAATTAATACTTATAATCTGTCCAAATTCCAATATAGAACTATTCGCTATCACATACAATAAGAACGTGAAAAAAATGTCGTGGTCATAGTTCCGAAATTGCAATGTTCAGGCTTCAAAAAACTTGAGTTTCATTTAGGGAGAAATGTTGAACTTTCTACAACACGCTTCCAGAAAGAATTATTGATTTCTTCTTTTTAAAGCAATTGTTAAAAATACTCCAAGGAAAGAGGGGTATGACAAGGTTAATGATTTTTATTTTTATAATTTAATGATTCTGTAATTAATAAATCATCGTTTTTACCTGATATATGTATGTCCGATATGTTTACGTTTTGATATTTAAATAGATGCTATTGTATTGTTTTGTGATTTTGAAAGGAGGAAATAAAAAGTAATATCTTCAGAGTTTCTTGTCTGTTGATCTCTGGATAGTCTCTCCCAATTTACGAACAGGTAACTAATTTTTTTCATATATGTGTCCGCATACAAAGTTATGAAGATGTTAAGTTCTTTGTGTCGTGAAATTTTATATTTCTTTGACGTCAATAGAAGTAAAGGCTTAAGTTTAATAAAATTTATTTGAATATTATTTTGATTTATGAGATATTAATTAAAGTTAAAATTAAAGGTAAATATTGAATCTATGTCCCGGCGGATCTCATGACTTACGCCAAAATTATTTAATTTATTAGATTCTACTTTTCTTAGATCTGAGTGGCTATTTTGCAATTAAATGGTTAATCGCTATAGCGTTATTTACTCTGTTGGTTTGTTTGTCACCATTATTATAATACATTTACATTTCATTGGCTTCGTTAAAGCAGTTAAACAAGTTTATTTAAATGAATTGATATATACCATGAAAATTATTCTTTTTTTTTTCAATAAAAATAATGAATTAATTGATTTTACAAAATAATCACAAATACTACATCATTAATCTATTGTTAAACAGATTACGAAATATTGTTTTATTATCGTTATAGCTTCTAATTGTCTCCTCTTTATACACATACAATATAACTATACTCTGTCCATTATATTATTTTCTTTTTGACAGTTTAAGATATTTTGAAATCAGTGATGAACTCGCAAGTTACCGATTCGATTAAAACAGAATATCGATTTTATTTAAGAAGAACTTTTAATCGATTTAATGCAGCGATATTATTTTTATTATAAATATTAAATTCGTTTATCTGGTTTTTTCAAATACATGAAATAAATTGTCATATATTGTCTAACTATATATTGTCTAATTGTCATAAATTGTATTGTCATATATTGTCAAACATATTGACACAAGAATTGGTTATTTATGTAACAGAGGACTCAACGACGAGTCTAGTGTATTTTACGAAGAAGAATCTGATGAATCTATGTAATCCCTTCATATTAAACACTAGCGACCCGCCCCGGCTTCGCACGGGTGCAGTGAAAAAATGGTTATGGTGGGTTATCCCTAAGAGATAGACATATACCATCGCGGACTTTTTTGTGGATTTTTGTAAGTTGTACAATACTGTATAGTACATTATTTTGGTCTATCTCGTAGGGTTCAGCCAGCGTTTGCAATATAAGCGCAAAAAAACGTGCTTATTTACGACATCACATTAGAAACCTTTAAATTTATCAGTGTTTCTCTACTATATTATGCATTTATTATACATACAAACCTTCCTTAAGAATCACTCTATCTATTAAAAAAAACCGCGTCAAAATCCGTTGCGTAGTTTTAAAGATCTAAGCATACATACGGACATACAGCGAAAGCGACTTTGTTTTATACTTTGTATTGATGTGTAACTTCCATTACAATATCAGCATTCAATTAAAATATCTATAATTTTAAATAGATCCAATAAATCAATTTGTTAAGTCACTTTTCCAATTGTACAAATAAAGTATTGTATCATCGCAAGCTGGAGTATATTATTAATACATCGGCCGTCGGTTCCATGGTGTAATGGTGAGCACTCTGGACTCTGAATCCAGCGATCCGAGTTCAAATCTCGGTGGAACCTGCATTTTTTATATAAAATTATTTATCTATTAAATTCCAATTAATTTTCAATTCTTTTTATTGCTATTGGTGGTAGATGGTGATTTCGAAACACAAGCTTAAGCTAGTAATAGTATTTCTAACTTTAAAAACCTAGAAAAAAAGTGTGATAGGAGATGTCAAGCCAAAAGTCAAACTAACTATCGAAGCCAAAATAATTTTCATGTACCTCGCCATACGATTGTGGATGACAACCATTTTTGCCACGTCCAAGATAGATCCCTGTTGAGACTTCCGTGAACACCTGTGGTTTTACTATGAGTTAGTTATCGTTTTTATAGGTATTTGTACATCAACTAAACTACAGACCGTATAGCAAACTAATAGTACTTTTAAGTTTCGCTAGGGGCACTGTACAACGTTTTCATACAAAAATGTCGATATTGTGTGCAACTTTTGGTAGCTATATTCTAACTGGACGACGGAAAGAAATCCACGGAAAACTAGCGTGAAGTTGCGTAGTATCTTCATATATGGAAGGAAGGATATATGGAAGGATAGTGGAAGTAATTCATATGTCACATCAACCGGTTGAAGTAGATATACATATAATATAAAATATTTTCTTTCTTTCTTTCCTTCCTTTATACATCACAAAAATCATTGCTCACCACGCCCAAACACAAGCAGAGCTAACTTATCACAACCGTCTTCTCCCACAAATGCATTATTAAAAGTGCAATCGAAAAAGTTCGCGCCACCTTCGGGAGCTCTGTACCACATAATCTGTCTCGGGCTCCGTCTAAATATTTTATTAAAGGCGCTTCCGCGGCTCCATCAGTCTTGGGCGCAATATCGCGTCGCGGCGACATCTGAACAAATCGTTCCGTGGATGTCCCCGGAATGCGAGGGGTGGTTGGGCAAAAAGTAAACTTGAATAATGTACTGGTTACGTACTGATATACGAGGTGGAGTGCAAAAAGGACGGAGTGTTTGACCGTTTAGCAAAGGTTAATGTTTATGCATTACACGTACAAAACATTTAGTGATATTTGTCAATGACAATGTTATATGCATTAAGATTGAAATTTTATCTATCTCCGTTGCGGACTTTCTTGTAACCATAGTTTTGTCTTTCTTACTTTTAACATGTGCAAAATTATGAGTGCTGGCGATATTGTGCCCTAAAGTTTGTAATTTTTATAAATTTTTCTATATTATATATTTCCAAATTAAATACAGCCCGTTTTTTCATATATTCACCGTTTAGCTCATTTCAATCTCATATATATATGTATTGAATTTGCAAAGGATTTTCAAAACTGAGTCTATAACATATTCTGAAATTGGGAAAGCCTTCTTCAGAAGAAGTAATAAGCTCGGAAAATCCAACTGCTTATCTCCTATTTTCAAAATATAATATAACAATGAGCTGTAGGACGTTATTTTATAAGTGATTCTAGTGACTAAATCTATTGCGGTAATTCTATAAATATATATATATATATATATATATATATATATATATATATATATATTATATATATATACGGAGAAACACTTTTATGCATTACACGTACAAAACATTTAGTGATATTTGTCAAAGACAATGTTATATGCATTAAGATTGAAATTTTATCTATCTCCGTTGCATATATATAATATATATATATATATATATCCACATTCGGGCGGCTACGACCAAACACACATTTAAGAAATTAGTTCGTGAGCACTATCTGAAGACACTTGCTTAAACACTTCATTTTCTAGATAAATTTATTTATATATGTATATATATATATATAATATATATATATGTAGGTATGTAGCTGTATATATGTTTGTTTATGTATGTATTTGTATATATATTAAGTAGTATGTAAGTTTAGAATAGTTTTTGTCTGCGCCAAACAAATGTTTGTATACCTACTAGCCTTTCGGTTGACTGGTAGAGAATGCCGCATGTTGCATTAAGTCCGCCTATTGTATATTTTATATGTGCAATAAAGTTTAAATAAATAAATAAATATATATATATATATATATATATATATATTATATATATAATATATATATATATATATATATATATAATATATATATATATAATATATATATATATATATATTTGTTACACTTACACCAATTAGCCTAGCCCAAACTAAGCTCTGTAAGGTTTGTGCTAGGAACTAGGATAATGGATAGACATACATATATTATACATATATAAATATTTTTTTATAGAAATATATATCAACAACCATGACTAAGGTACAAATTGCTCGCATTCAACACACAAACTTTGACACCTTGAAACCGGTGTACTATCCACTCGACTATGGAGGTCGTCAAAACCTAAAAACGTCTAAACGTCTATACCCTAATATTGAACTGTAGTCTCAGTTTCACCTAATTCTTGATATTCATTTAATTTTTCTTGAAATTTATGATTTTGATGAAATTTGATGATTTCAAGGTCGACCTTGAAATCATCGCACAGTGATTGTTTAGAATTATCAATTGATATTGATATGTTTTTGTTTAATCTATTGTAAGAATTAGTTCTTTTTATGCGTTTAATGTCAATGTGAATTGAACAATAATCAAATAAGATTAGTCTCTAATTACAATAACAAGATTTGACGTCAATAAGTGCCTACAAAAGCATGTGTTGGATAGAGATTTTTTGAGAGAAAGAAACAATTACATGAAAAAATAAGACAGATTTTTTCCCTCACGGATACAAACGCAACGAAATGCCACGGTGATTATGTCAGACTCCAATCCGATCGAGGCGGTTTGAACAGGCCAAACTCTACCTAAATCAGTCAGCCTAGGATCAACGGGTCCTAACGACCCTGTGGCTTAACGTGATAAGGAAGACCGCAGCCTGAGGAGAAGGCGCGGTCAGCGCTGCTCTATAAAGATATAAATATAACAATAAATATAATATTTGTGGAACTTCCTTATCGTAGATGTTGTGAGAGCAGATTAAGAGATTATATCGCAATTATACACCATCGACGAAGAATGATATAACGTGTAAATTGTTAATGAAAAAACCCTATAACAAGAAAGTCGAAAGTCGAGAACATTATAGAACCATTATGGAGGATTGATAAATTAATAATTAATACATATATATATATAATATATGTACTCAAATTGGAGATTATTCTAATCTACTGACTCACTTTCTAGAATGGGTCGCGACTGCTACGACTTTCTTGTTTTAGAAATAGGAAGGTTAATGAATAAATCTTGGTACCTATATTACATTGTAGATTTTTCCAATCTACTGACTGCAACGCTTACTTTCTAGACTGGGTCGAGACTGCTACGGTTTTCTTATTTTTCTTGCTACGAATTTTTCATTTTAGAAATGCAGGCTTAATGAATAGATCATTAAACCTATATTACATTGCAGATAATTCCAATCTACTGACTACAAGGCTTACTTTCTACAATGGGTCGCGACTGCTACGACTTTCTTATTTTAGAAGTGGAAACTTAATGAATAGATCTTGTAACTGATTATTCCAATGTACTGACTAGACGGCTGACTTTCTAGACTGGGCGATTACTACGACTTTCTTGTTTTAGGGTATTTATTTCAAATTTATACACAAACTTAAACGGCATTTTAAATGTTTTTACCTTTCCGTATTTGATTTTAAATTTAATTTTTGAAACAGTGAACAAGATAAGTAAACAAAGCTTTCTCGGAAAACGAGGTCTGCACCATCAATCGTGGGTTCGTGGTTCGAGAAAACCCCTTAAGCCGTTAATGAAAGCCTAGCGGAAGTATTATTAAGAAAACAAAATTGCCGAGCGAAAAGGGAAAAAATAACAAAGCAAGAGTCATGTCCGAAGGCGATTTGTCGTTTTCTTCCGTAGATTGCGTTCGAAATGAAAAGTGGGTAGTTTGAACTTTTTCCATCTTGACGCGAGTCGTAAATACTTGTCGCGTTGTCCGTGTACCCCTTGACTGATTTGCATGGAAGTGACAAATGACTGGTGACTATCTGAAGTCTGTTTGGAATTCAGTGTATTCTTCTGAAAAAAGTTTTTTTTTTCACGATAAGTTTGCTAGATATCTGGCCTGGATTAACCAATATTGCTTATTATAATAACTTAATGTTTAATTTATTTATTACACCTTACACTTTGTGAATTCTGTAAAGTATATTTCTTTCCTTGTACATATAAAGGACAATGGCCAAAATCGCATAGTAGCTGGACCTGAAATTCAATGTCGATGGGCATGTAGAATTTTGTATTGTTTTAAGACCTTATATTATTGCAATGAAAGTTATAGCTAATAAATTGTTTTGAAACTTTAGGATTCGGAGATATATTCATTTTTAATTTTTGAGGTTAGGATTACAGTTTTATTATTCAACATGTTTAATACTTAAATCTCGTTTGAAATACCCGTTTACAACTTCAACCACCCAACGACATATTGTTACAAGACGGCTTCTATTAGCATAAATCGCACAGTACGTATCAAAGCAAACGCAAAGGACAACTGCAAAAAAAATGCAATCGATGACATCCATCGTTGGAGTAAAATAGTGACGTTCCTTTATACGTAAATCTAAGAAATAATGACATGAAACGGGTACCTTTTAATTAAATATAGTTATACCTCAAATACCTATTTTTTGTAAAAAATAAACTTAAAAATCTATTTTTTTTTTTAAATCTTTGAGGAATAAAATATTGATTTGCAATCATCCCGTTGATAATGTTACATACATATTGGTGAAATGAAACTTGACGCGGCGGCGAAGAGCGTTCGTTAAGACCAGTAAAGCATCTCAAAAAAAAAAAGAGGACCGTTCGAAAAATAAAACTTCTTCGATAAGATGATGAATCTTATTTAATAATATTATTTTTTCTGAAATGTCAGCTTTTTATTTATTAAGAATTATAATTTCAAAACTAACATTTTCAGTGTATTTTTTAACATTTATCTGATTAATGCTCATTGTCAGGGCCAAAATGGCCATTGTTCTTTGTATCAAGCTCAATGGACGTGGGGCCCAGGAGCACGTCTGTATTCAAGACAAGCCTTACAATTTCGTGAGGCTTTAACAGAAGACTTGACATATCGTTGCCTGCCGTTGACGTACCCGATGTAGTGTTTTTTTTATACCAGTAGCCAGCCTCAGTTTCGCACGGGTGGGAATCAAACAATTTTTTCAATCCGTTCAAAGTTTTGAGTTTCCACTTTATAAAATTAGCATAGAGATATTTAACGTCAAATAATTAAACGAAATTAAATTTACGTAAGTGATAGATATCGTCAATGGATAATAATCATTATATAACTTAAAAATATACCTATTAATACTAAATAAATTCTAAATAGAAAATGAACCCCAAATCACCATCAGATTTATTTTGTAGTTATATGGATAGTTTTAAAAAGTCTATCTTCGAAGAGTTGCAGGGTTGTTAAACTCTTTTTTAATTTTATGTGTTATTTTAGTTGTTTGAATAATATACAGTTTTATTTTATTTTGTGTTCCACATTGTAACACAATTGAAATTTATTTTTTTTACTGTTAGTAGTATACAGCGGCTCGTGACTTGTTTTAGTTATACTAATATTAATTGACACATGAATAGCGTTGTGGGCTACAATATTGCCAACTTTTATGTAATGTTTTGTATTTATTTGTATTTTGTAACTATTTGCTGTTCCTTAATAAATAAAAAAATAATCACATCTTCACACCTCATGGTCTCATATATTGAATTAAAAAGTGACCATATCTCGTACTTAAAACTTTAAACCAAATTATTCGGAGAATTGGACTATATCAAAATATTGTAACAAAACATATGATTTGACATCTGCGTCAATATTTAACAGATGACGATCAAAACAATTCACGCCAAAGAAATGTCACGTGCCGTAACTAAATCGCTCTAATTGGGTATTACCGTGTCTATATCATTAAGGCTTTCAAATCAATATCAGGCTCATTCGCTTTGATTCAGGTTCATTCGATTCACCAGGACCTTGTATTGGCGTTGGAACCTAAATGTAGCAAAGGCTAATATTTAATGCCGGAAATAAATCGAAGTAAACCTCATTTAATCAAAATGCAAGTGGCGTGGTCATTATTTTGACAACCTTCTTTGAACAAAGATGTACGCAAATTCATAGCATATGATTTGATATTCCAAAGAGTTTTGTACAACAGATTTTTTATTTTCATTGTGGCTGTATCTATACTAATATTATTCAGAGAAAAGATTTTCTTTATTTGCACTGAAAAGGCTACGAAGCTTCTTAACCTATTTGAAAAAATCGCCGTTAGCTAAACTGTCTCCAGTAAACATAGGCTATATAAAATTTTCATAAAGTTCAAACTCATACTAAATCTCTCACAATATAACGCAAGGTGTGAAAAAAATACCAAAAAACTTTCTTACATCACGTGCGTTAAGAAAACTATTAAATATAGAAAGTAATGTACGACGTAATTGCAGATCATTTAATCTACAAAAAATATGACGACAGTATATGTCTAACTATTATAGTTATGTCACAATAAGTGATTATCCATTTTAAAAAATATATATTAATGCCACTGCTATAAAAGCTCTTTTATTTATATTTTGGTATTAATCCTTATCAAAATAAATGACTTCATACTTAAGTCTGCTTCAATACCTTTATATAACTTTTGAATTATTCAATAAGGGCATTGCATTCGAAAGATATCACAAGATTAAAAATGGAAGTTATTTGAAAAATGTCGCATGGTCGCCGCTCACGCCGATCGGTTAGACGGCACCATAACAATAATAAAATAATAAGCAATGTAAACGTTCTTCATTTTACTCTTCTTTAATTTTAATTTGTATATAACAACAACATACTGAACAATTATATTTCCCTATTAAAAGAGTATAAACAAAAGTGTAGCCGCGTTATAAAGAATATAACGTATATATGTAATATATACCGGTTTTATAAAAAGCGGGTGACAAACGGAGGTATGGCCCAGTTTTTAAAAAATCACAATAACTTATAAACTACTTATATAATGTTATTGTTGTTGTTGCATCATTATAAAAATGTTTGATTTATATTTTTTACTCAGAATTTTATAGAAACCTAATTATTGCTACATATTTATAAGTACCATATGGTTAATTTTGTCAAATGAATGTTTATAAAATATTTGTCAAATAAATTAAAATTTGATTACTTACACAATTATATATTATAGCTTTCTGCCCGCGGCTTCGCCTGCGTGGATTTCGGGATTGGGTCTATAGAGGGTTAAGGGTCATAGCTTTTGCCCACGGCTACGCGGAAGGAATATGCGCGGAAGTCGGTTTATGGTGCGAAGGTTTTATCGTGCTTTCCGTGGGACTATCCGTTTTTCCGAGATAAAAAATACCGCAAAACCTTGCTCAAGAATCACTCTATCTATTGATGAAAACCGCATGAAAATCTGTGCAGTAGTTTTTGAGCGAAGCCTTTATTGCGCATCCCCTGGGATCTGACGATTTTTCCGAGATAAGAAGTAGCCTATGTTACTCGGGGATAATGTAGCTTTCCAAAGGTGAAAGAATTTTTGAAATCGATCCAGTAGTTTGGGAGCCTATTCATTACAAACAAACAAACAAACAAATCTTTCCTCTTTATAATATTAGTATAGATATACATCGGGTAATTAATATATGTATACGGGTATATAATACAGTTTGAGTCGAAATCTTAAGTCACACGGAGAGATAAAAGTGTATAACACTGCTAGTTAATGTTACAATTTATTTTTCATAAAAAAATGTAGCAAAAAGTTCAGGTTCCACCGAGATTTGAACTCGGATCGCTGGATTCAAAGTCCAGAGTGCTCACCATTACACCATGGAACCGATGGCTAATGTTCTCATTAACATATGCACTATTGTAATAAGCTTGCTTAGTTCAATTTGCTCAGCTGTTTCCACTATATTGTGTTGTACGTATGCGTCATAAATTATGATAACCTATAGCAAAATAGATAATACTACAGTCGGGTCAATTTAATAGGCCACATTTGACATTTGTTCATAGTGAGGTGACCTGTTTAAACACTCCGATTATGGTGAAAAAATCGATATTTACTTCAAACATATGTGAATCGAATACAGTTATTATGGAAAAGTACTTTTTTTATAAGATCCCTGTCTTATAAAAAAAGTACTTTTCCACAATAACTGTAATAGGCAAACGAGCAAATGGATTACTTGATAGTAAGTGATTATCGCTGCCCGCAACAACAGGCGTGTTGCCGGCCTTTTAAATGTGAATACGCTCTTTTTTATAGGTAGGTACTGTATTAATATATTTTACGAGTTTAATTGCCTTAAAAATTTTTAATACCAATTATTTCTCTGTTAAAGAAGTTATTATTGTTTTTTTATTATAAAACAAAAGAATAACATGTTTTATTTTAATAAAAATTTGACTCAAAAAAAATCAAAATCAAAATAATCTTTATTCAACATAGAAAAAAATATTGAATATTTTATGTCCGCCATTACAAGGTTAGTTGAGGAATTTTAATGAAATGTCAAATGTGGCCTATTAAATTGACCCGACTGTATATTGTAATAGCATGTCAACACGGTCCTGCGGGCTAAATGAGTGATGGGTGTATGAGTGTCAGTTAGCATTAGTGCTCGGAATAGGTACATAGTTTAATTTTATGTACTTGCGATTTTGTGACATCAAGAGTATGGATATGCCTTTTTTGTGTTTTGTTATCTCTGAGCAAAATGCATTGAATTGTATACTCTGCACCCCGGGATAAGCGCAGAAGTATGTGAGGCTTTCCTCCCCGGAAGGGGGTAGGCCTACGCACTAAAAACCTCAGCGATGCCCCTCCACTGACGCCTGCCACGGGCGCTCGATCGACGGCGCGTCCGACATCGCCGCCAGACGCGCCGAGAACTGGCCGCGGCGTAACAGGGCCGTGGGATACCGTGAGGATGACGCCACGATCCTATCAGCGTCGGCTCACCAGAGTTGAGCCGCTCGCTCGCCTCCCCGATGCTCTGAGAAGGCCGTCGATCCCCCGGGGGATCGCCGACTGACAGCGACCGGTGCAATGCAGGGTCGGTCTTCCCGGTGGCCGGACCCGCTGAGTATGTATATGCCTGGGAACTTACTATTTTCAGAGATCGTAAAAATATTATATTGAACTTTCAAAATAGTATTTCATCTTGTAGCTTATTGTTGTAATAATAAGTTGTAAACATAAACAATTTTACAATAAAAGCGTAAAGAAACGAATAGCAAATAAAAACAGAAAATTTTAGGTTTATCCATGTTCCATGAGGATGCGTGCGCGTCCGGCTAAACGCGCAAGCTGTGGTGAAGTCTCTGTCTGGGGGACTGTTCAGGGGTTGTCGAACAGTCCCTCCTTTGGCGGTGGCTTGCCAGCTTGGTCGAGCCAGCCCCGGGACACGTGGCGGTCGAATCGCGAAAGCGCACCCCGCCATGTGCCCTGTATGGGCCTAGAGAACTCGGGGGGGTTATAGTTTTAGTTACCATCATATATTTTGTGATCACAATGTTTTAAAGAGCAAAATTTCCAAAATAAAACAGCATTTTTCAAGTTATCAAACAGTTGTCAAGTGAGCCCTGAATCTATAAATCTAGCGGTTAACTAATATCAAGGGAAGCTAATAAATATCAACCAAATCAAATCCGTTCTGCATCAGAAACGCTGTCGTTCGATGCGTTCCAACTTCTGTCGAACGTAGGTACGTGAAAGCTTAAATCGCCAGCTGTTGCCTATTAGCATATCGCATACACTTTACACGAAAATAATGCAAAAGCGCTGTCATAACATCGTTTAGGGAATCGTTCATTATTTTATACTTTTTGCAGACAAAAAAAACGATCATACAACACTATATTTGTGTCTGTGGATGGTTACGTTTTTACATTGGCAAATGTTTTATTTCTATTCAGATGAAGCATTAGTGCGATATCGTTAATAATTCCAGTTATGCCTAATATTAAGACTGTATATGTGTAATTGTATATGTGAAGTGCCATCACTATAAAAGCAGCTTCTGATAACTTGAAGTTTAATTTGCGTCAAAACATTTACCCACAAAAGTTTTCATAGAAAAATCTACGGTGGCGATATCGTTTGCAAACGAATGTAAGCTCACGGTAGCAACACAGCTCCCCTGACTTAGGTTATTAAATCATTTTATTTGCGCAATTAGCAAACATTTGGATTTTACATTGTAGTGAGATAAGACAAAGATATTACTCAGTAATATAATGGAAATATAATGAAATTATGTAATAACGCCTGTTTTTTGTGTTCCAAATGATTTGTATACATCACACAAATAAATGTATGCAAAATCCGCTCAATACATCTCGAGACTTCACGAACTTATTATTTATGTAGTATATACTTACTAGGTATTTTTAGTTACGAAACTAGTAGTTTGTTAGTTGCTAAACAATTGAAACTCGCAAATCACTTAAGTGCGTGGTTTACTGTGAATACGAACCTCACACTCACCGCCCTTGGGCTTACAAGAATTAGAGGCCCTTTTGGAACGCGTAAAAAACGCGAATTATACTAACATTTTTAAAATAAGTTTGTTATGCTCGCCCCATCCCGCAGTTGGAATACGGCACTTAAATAACGTTATTGATTAAGCAATTTTGACACCAGCACTTCAGTTGTTGGAATCCCGAACTACAAATCCATAGGTGTCTCCCGGCCTCAGCTTCCAAATAGAAATGAGCCTTCTTGGACCGTCTGTCTTCGTTGATATAATGGCGTAGTATATGCCACGTGAATACCTTCTTATAAAGTTACTAAATTGCGAAAAAAAAGTAATATTTAATGTGTCCGACAAAAATGTTTTGAGAATAAATGTGTAAGAGAAATTGTAGGTCCTTCGGGGCCCCTCTGTGGGCTCTGGGCACGGGCCCTGTGTGCCCTTATGGTAAAGACGGTATTACTCACACTACTTGTATTGTATGTATCAAGGACTTACTTTTAACTATAATTTAAAAATTATTTACCAATTGGCTCTTAAGCCTTTTTGAAAATTATTTTTTTTAATACTCGTACAACTGACTTTTTTGAACGCCAGTGCGCAGCAAAGGTCCAGAGTGCGATTGTCGTAATATTTTAAAACTCTAAATACTCTACTGCTGGAAACTATCCTTTATACATCATTGTAATTGCATATCATTTCTTATAAGACATTCTCGTGAGAAAGTGGATGGCCAGTACTTGAATAAGATTCACTCACGTTGTTTAACGAGAGCTCAAAGTGGATCTCTTCTTCAAGTTGACTACGACAGTTCTGTGTCGCAAGAGTTATTACCATACTCTTACTTATCCTTAACCATCTCTTTTCATTTACTAAGTTTTATTAGTATTTTCGTGTTGGATTCATTCACTTGTTTTTAATATATTTTAAAATGCGGCGTACTCTTATTTCCGCCATTACATCCCGAGTTTTTTCAATGAATAGATTCCATCTACTTCATACAGGTTGACTATTTGACGAGATGCGAGAAATGGCTCCTTAAGCTCGACAAAAAGTATAAGCCCACGTTGGGCGCCAATTATGCCTATAGAACATGGATCAACAAATGACGGATCGCTGGCCATATAAATTATTTTACTTCAATTAATTTCAATAAACGGAGAGCTTAATTGACAATAGCACAGGTAAGTAACATAAGTTATAAAGTATAGCCTGTACAAGCTACATTACAATACTTTTCCAGTTTTTGATGAAACCTATCAAATACCAACCTTGTACATCGTAGGTAACGTAAATAGTCGGGACAGTCCCACCGCGCCCCATTGTAACTCGATAAGATATTTATTGGCGGGAAACATTTGAAAATGGAATCGCTCCCGGCGGCCAACCGGTCGCGGAACGGGCGCACGTCTCCTGACATTCCGCATTTTTATATTGTCAATATTTAATGTGATGGCCGAAGGCCAGAAATATGCAAAGCGCACATGCTACAATTGTTCATAAGTCTCATCCCAGGATATAAGATGTAGTTTTAGGTATAATTAGAAACCATTTTAAGATATATTTTTAGATGAACTTTAATAACCTCTTATGTTATGGTATATTTCTAGTGCTGATCTTTTCTTTAAAAGTCATCCTATTTATTTTTTTATCTATTTTTCTATTGTTGACGTGACAACGTCTATTAAATTGGTACGGCGTGGAGTCATTCTCGAAAACACCGTAACGGCCGAATCTGACGCCACACGGAGCCACGCACATTACTCATAATAATTAATTTATGTATAATTTCAGAAGCAGAAAATTTAAACAAACTATTAAATAAAAATATAAATGTTATACAATACTTTATTTTAAATAATTTCATTGCACCCAGAAAAAATTACCATGTAATAGACGTTGTCACGTTCAAATATCGGCAGTAGACGGAGTTCTAAAGACAACCAATTTTTTTAATTATGGGTTGAAACATTATATATTTTTTCTTCCACTCATATCAATCATAAATAAGTAAATACGAGTATTTTTTGTTGCAAGTATATATAAACAACCAAGACTAAAGCACAAATGGTCATATTTATCACACAAATGTATGCCCTCACCAAGACTCGAACCTGAAAACTTAGAAGTGGCAATAACTTAAAATCAGAATACTACCACTTGACCAGCATGGAGGTTGTTATATAAAGATTTTTTTAAATATTAGACTTATATAACGAAAGCCTACATCTCTCTACATACAAGCAAGACGCTTAATAAAAACAAAAAGTAAAAGACATTTTAAAGAACATACGACGTACAAAAATAAAATAACATCATAGACTTAGACTATTATTGAGAATAAACTAGATATTGCTTTGTCTCTGTGAATCTAGCAACCATTTGTTCATATTTTAAACTTTAATTAATGTTAATTCAAGATTTGGTTATAAGGGATTCCAAGTGCCAACCAACAAACCTCCTACTGATGGTAACAGATAAATATTGTTTTTGTTTTCACATTTGTAAGACTAATTTAGCGGTTAGTTATTTATAGGTTTTTGTGTATATGGTTTTGCTATTCAAAACATCTTAAGACAGTAATAACGTAAGAAAAATAATAAAATATCTTTCGCAGTTTCCTATTAGGTTGGTATAATGAAACACGATTATAATGTGCTTCGAAGTTCAGCTCTATTCTGAGCTATTTCATATTATTTACGATATACACACATACAAACGACGAATATGTGTATATTTCATATTTCAAACGACAAGAAACAACAGCTCTTGTCAGAGCTATTTCTTATTATTTCAAACTACGAATGTGTGAAGGCTTCAGCAGTAATAAAAAATGGTAGTCAATGCGAAACGTAAATTCAGATATCTCAGGATGTATCTTTAGTTTAATTTGCTTTCGCACGAAAGTGTTGCCACGTCCACCGGCATACATTTGCGACGGGCGCTTAGCGACCGCTATAAAATATTGTTTTTACCAATACCCGTACTGGGCACATCTACAAGTTGTAAGCCTGGAGACTGCGTTCAAGCTTACAAATAATTAAGCGAAAATAAACTTTATTAATTTACATATTTACGTATATTTGGAACGTCTTCATTTAAAATGAAGCTATATAAAATTAATGTATCAAAGTTCAAAGGTATGTTTTCAATGCTCTTTCGTATTAAAATAAATAACAAGATGGCGATTACATCCAATGGTTACTGCTTTCTTTTGCCGTATTTTAATGTTAATAGGATCCATACTGCTACTAAAATACTACATAACCAGGTTTTACATTAGTATTATGTATTGATGACACTCACAGAATTAACATAATAAGTTCAGACGACCTAGCGATTATAAACGAATAAATTTCTTTCTTCCCTTGAATATTCAATTTCGAACCAAAGTAATGACTATCTACATACAAATCTACATTTATAAAGAGATGAATAGCAACGGCCATTGTTTAAGCGAGCATTGTAGTAAACCTCAGTAGTCTAATGAGAATTTGTAATGTGAATAGTTATACTTTTTGATAGATATGTCAAAGTAAAGTAACCGACAAAAGTCATGTCTATCTAATAACTAAATTAATGAAGTTTGCACTCATTGTGTTTCCGTTAGAGACGTTGTAGAAAATCAATAAAAATACAAATATAAACCCATGAAAGGTATACACAACCCAACAGTTAATCATAAAGTGTTAAAACAAAAACTCAATCTGTATGCATGAAATATAATTTATTGTAAGTTTATCCTTACTTATATTATAAATCGGAAAGTGAGTTAGTTGTTTGTTCCGCTTTCACGCCACAACTACTGAACCGATTGCTTTGAAATTTTGCAGACGTAAAAATAAAAGTCCGGATTAAATAATAGGGTACTTTTTGTCCCGGAAAAATTGACAGATCCCAGGGGATGCGCAATAAAGGCTTCGCTCAAAAACTACTGCACAGATTTTCATGCGGTTTTCACCAATAGATAGAGTGATTCTTGAGCAAGGTTTTTTTTATCTCGGAAAAACGGATAGTCCAACGGGAAAAGCGATGAAACCTTCGCGCCATAAACCGACTTCCGCGCATATGTAGCCGTGGACAAAAGCTATGACCCTTAACCCTCTATAAACCCAATCCCGAAATCCACGCGTGCGAAGCCGCGGACAGAAAACTAGTATATTATAAAATTCAAATTTTATTCGATACTAACACGATACTAATAAAACTATGGTCGCATTAAAGTGTAATACTGTTAATTCATTTCAGAAGCTAACACTGTCTCTAAGACTAATATCACTGGAGTTAGGTGGCAATATGAAATATGAAACCGCACCATCCCGAACATTCTCCGAAACTAGTCACATATTGATTGATGCCTTGAATGTTTTATAACAACTCTTTGAAAGAAGGTCGCTCCTCAAACTGCTTAAGTAATATCGGACATGTTCAGACTTGAGATGGTAACTCCGAATCAAATAAAATATTGTTAGAAAGCTTGTTGTTAGACTTTTGACGGGACACGTTATTTCTTTGTTCCTCATAAAGATGTCTTATTTATTATATTAGAGTTGTTAAGTTGTTATAGGTATTGGATCGAAAAAAAGTGTATATTGGATATACACTAGGTATATCCAATATACACTTTTTTTCGCCATATATGCGCCAACGCCAATATATATATATTATACTAGCTTTCCGCCCGCGGCTTCGCCCGCGTTATATTCGAATTTCCCACAGGAAGGATATGTTTTAACAATACTGCCATACAACCTTTCACCCCCTCCTTTCAACCTTTTACAACCCTTTTCTGCTTTAAAAAGTAGCCTCTGTCCTTTCTCAGCCTCTAGACTATCTGTGTACCAAATTTCATTTAAATCGGTTCAGTAGTTTTAACAATATTTCCATACAACCAATAATCCCTCCTTTCAACCTTTTACAACCCTTTACAACCTTTTTTGCATGAAAAAGTAGCCTATGTCCTTTCTCAGGCTCCAGACTATCTGTGTACCAAATTTCATTTAAATCGGTTCAGTAGTTTTGGTGTGAAAGCGGAACAGACAGACAGACAGACAGAGTTACTTTCGCATTTATAATATTAGTATGTATGTATGTATAGTATGGCACAAAACAATGAGCTTTTCCACAAATACTATTTTCACAGTACTTTTGATTAAAATTTCACCGTCTTCAATTTTCACAGATGACACTCCAGTTTTATTTATTTGAGTTCATTAAAATGACGATAACTTTTTTTTTAATGAACCGATTTTGATGAAACAAAGTTTAGATATTATTCTGAGTTAAAACAAAGCAAATAGTGAAAGTTTCAAGCAAATCGGTTCAGTATTTTCGGAGAAAAACGTGAACATACATACAGACAGACAGACAGACAAAAAATTCCAAAAAATTTTTTTTGCTTTCTAATAATCTATTTCAGTGCCCCTCTATCCATTTCAGTCAAAAATACTAAATGTACAGACAAAATATTTTTACTGTCTTATTATATGTATAGATATATATATTGTATGGATTTTGGAACCGGGCTTTTTTATTTTCACGCAATTATATAGAGTAAGTGTTCAAAATTCAGACGAAAATAAAAAGCTGTTTAATTTTTTTTTAATTTTAATATCTAAACAAAGTATGAAATTTAGTAGTTATTATACATTGCAATGTAGGAGTAGAATCTATTCACTATAATAGTCATCAATCAGCCAAAAATGTCGACACCTCCCACACATAGACTCATCAATTTTTTACTGAAAATTAGAATTTTAATTCATTGTGATAACGAATATAAGCTTTATACATTCCTGAAATAAAAATCTTGAAATTTTTATTAATCAATGAGATTTTGAAACGCACATCGTCGTACCTATTCACAGTTCCCGCGCATATAGCCCGATCACGAGTAACGACGATTTGCGTTGTTCTATTGGCTCGTGTGAGATCAACTAAGGCCAGGAGACCTATTTTTGAATTACGAATGCGATTTCGAAATCACCGCTGACTAAATAGTCAGCGGTGACTTTGAGGTCACGGATTCCTAAACATCCAATTTTGAAAGTCGATCGCAGAGCTGCCAACATAGATAAAGTACACACATAAATATAAGAGTTCGGTTCCACGCAGTATGTAGCCGCTGCCGATTATTGTCGGCTTAACCATGTTATTATATATATAATATATGCTACATTCATATATATATATATATGTATGTATATATTATAGGTATATAAAGGTTTATATATATAGGTATATATATGTATATATGAATGTAATCGCTGCTGGTTATTGCCGGCTTAACCATTGCGGTTATTATATACACACACATATATATATATATATATATATATATATATATATATATATATATATATATATATATATATATATATATATATATATATATATATATATATATATATATATATATATATATATTATATATATATATATATTATATATATATATATATAATATATATATGCTTCATTCATATATATATAGACTGAAAAATCAAACAAAACACAGATAACATTTCCACAAGTATGACTTGATTACGAGTGGGTGAGGGCACTCGTAATGAAATCACATTCGTGACTAAGGTAGTCACATCAGTGATATTCAAAAATAAGAATTATTGAAAATCGGTGATTATTAGTCATATCGGTGATTTCGAAGTCGCATTCGAAATTCAAAAATAGGTCTCCAGTTACCGACGTCGTATGACATTACCGGTACGCGCCGTAAACATGGGACTAGTATTATAAAAATAATTAGATTTGTTTATAATTTGTGTTAATTAACCTGTGATAATAGTATTATTGTTATATGATAGGAAAATGAACAACTTACGATCGTCAAGAATTTTAAAATTAGCCCTCTATATTTCAAATGAACATCTTACCTCTCGTCTCTCGAATCTCATGAATCTCGTCGATTTGGTAAGATTTGTTTGATAATAATTTGAAAGTATGAAATATTTGCTAAACACTACGCAATTTTAACATATTTTATTTTAATTGTTCACAATATCTAAGAGTTTTTAATCATTAAGTATTTTACATTTTATCCAGCGCGTAAAGTCGTAATACTATAGTTACGATCCTATGCGTCGTTTATTTTTGAAAGTCAAGGGTCGTAACTGAAGCTTACCACTTTATGCTCTGGTTTTATTTCAATCTTACTGTATACATATAGTCGTATTTAGTACATATGACGTTATGCTCCGAACACAAAATGAAATAAGACTTTATGCAATAAGATTTAGCTAAATTTGAAGCAAAAAACCGAAATATTTTAACACTGGTTGATTGTTTTAATAATGTATTTATAACGTTTTTTTAGAATCACCTGATTTACTTGATATGGAGCAGTACTGGAATCTGTACGCTAGAACAAAGCTCCTACGAGGTAAGACAAGCATTAAATACTTGCGAAAAAACACCGATCCCATCCCCTTCAATCGAGCTTTTTGGGGCTGATGACGTTACTCCTGCGATTCTACTTGATAGCTGTTTAATATCATCTAGGATATCCACTCCTACTAGCAGCTGAGACACACCGCAACATAGTGATGCCTTCAGTTTTGGTTCTTCCGCTTGTTCATCTATTGCCAGTACCCCAACTACCAGTCGAAAACGGCATATTCAAAAACATGATTGACAGGATATTAAACGAAAATATCTTAAAAATTTAGGCAAGGCTTACGTAAGTAAAAAAGCTGGTACTGCTAGAGATGAAAAGGTAATTAACCCTCCATGTCCTTCAACATGTCGACTTAAATGCTTTGAGAAGATAACTCACCAGCAACGAGAGCAAATTTTTCATGCATTTTGGAATCTCGGGGACCATACTAGACAGTGGGATTACATTGTTAATTATGTTGAAGTTTATAATACTCAGAGTAACGCACAGTCTGGATCTAGACGTAAGAAAACATTTAAATACTCATTACCGCTAAGTGAGCTCAATCCCGATTTGCCTCATAATGTTCCTCAATACTCTTTCTGTAGGAGAGCGAACAGTTAATACAGCATTGTTCAAGTTGTGTTCTGGTGAAGGATCTGTTTCCCCCGATCATCGAGGAGGTTCAAGAGTGATCATAATAGATAGTAAAATAAAACAAGGAGTAATTTATCATGTGCAAACGTTTCAACCTGTGGAATCGCATTATGTGCGAATAAAATCAACAAAAGTTTACTTAGATGGCAAACTCACGTTTACAAAGATGTTTTCTCTCTACACTGAGTGGTGTAATGCTCAAAATATTACAAAAAAGTTAAAACATTGTCAATAATAATTTTAATATTTTGTTTCACAAGCCAAAAAAAGATATTTGCAACGAATGTCATGTTTACGACACAAACAAAAATAAATTGACAGATGAAGAAATAAAAAGCAAGAACAACACATGAAATCAAAGGTTTTAGCAAGAGAAATGAAAGAAAATGACAAAAAAGCAGCTATAAAAAGTAATGGAAGAATAATCACAGCATGTTTTGACTTTCAAAAGATTTTAAATTGTCCGCATGGGAATGTTGGTCTTTTCTATTATAAAAGAAAACTGTCGATACACAATTTTACAGTTCTTGATTTAGCTAGCAAAGAGGGCTATTGCTATATGTGGCCAGAGATTAATGGAAAACATAGTGCTTGTGCAGTTGCTAGTTGTTTGCTTAAATTTATTAAAATTAAAGATGGCGCAAAGGAATTCAGATTTTGGTCAGACAACTGCGCTGGCCAAAATCAAAGTCGTATCGTGTTTTCGTTTTATACATATGTTGCAAAAAAATATGGTGTTACAATGAGTCATAGGTTCTTAGAGCGCGGACACACACAAAACAAAGCTGACTCGGTGCATGCTTTGATAGAACGAAATGCTAAAAATAAACTGGTATATACACCAGAACAGTGGTATGCATTAGTAAGATGGTCCAAAGTTAACCCTCCCAATTACAATGTTATTGAGATGATTGTTGCGGATTTCTACAATTTTAAAATGTTACTTGATGGGATGGATTGGTTAAAAAACTGTAACAATTACGAGATTAATTACGACAGATATTATAAAATACACTTTAGTCATAGACAATAAGGTACAGATTGAGAGTATACATGTCAGCGCTTCTTATCTTCCCGTGGATGATGTAAAAGTCGAGTAAGCGAATTAACTGTAATAAGATCTCTGTAACTCTGTTATGCTACAATAACTGTTACACGATCGTATACTTAAAGTTAAAAATGGATTTGGTATAACCATCTTGTTGTCTGTACAACATTACAGACATTAATATTGACGACCTCCATAGTCGAGTGGATAATACACCGGTTTCAAGGTGTCGCCATCTCTGAGGTCCCGGGTTCGAATCCCGGTGGGGGCAGATGTTTGTGTGATGAATGCGAGCATTTGTACCTTATTCATGGTTGTTGATATATATTTCAATAAAAAATATTTATATATGTATAATATATGTATGTCTATCCGTTACCCTAGATCCCATTGCACAAGCCTTATAGAGCTTAGTTTGGGCTAGGCTAATTGGTGTAAGTGTAACAAATATTTATTTATTTATTATTTATTCATTAGAAAGAACCTAATTATGATAAACAAAGTCTAAACTACCACAATCCTCAATAACCAAAGCAACTCAATAAGATAAAAATATAAATAAATAACTATTCTAAGAAACAATCTCACCAGAATCATATAAATATTTAATTCTAACTGTTGTTTTTTTTATATACAAGCAAGTAATTTAACGTCAACTAATCAGTTACAAATTTTCTTATATTTTAACATCGAATAAACTAGGCAGTATATAATTTATTCGTCCACCTGACAGAAGCAAACAATCGCAATGTTAATGCTGTGTAGAATCTGTCTATATATTTAACAGCAATTGTACAAACAAATAAATCATTTTGAATGTAATCATACAGTGTAATACCAATAATAACAACATCAGCCATCGGTTCCATGGTGTAATGGTGAGCACTCTGGACTCTGAATCCAGCGATCCGAGTTCAAATCTCGGTGGAACCTGATTTTTTGAAATGCATCATTTTTACACGTACAATTAAAGTAACAATTGTACAACCGTAAATCTGCAACCGTCTCGGCTAATCAGTATATAGATTGCGTTATAATAACAACATCAGCCATCGGTTCCATGGTGTAATGGTGAGCACTCTGGACTCTGAATCCAGCGATCCGTGTTTAAATCTTGGTGGAATCTGATTTTTTGACAACGGTGACAAATGGCTGACGACCTGGTTGATAGTAAAAAGTCTTCGTAGCTATGAACATCTGCAACCAGGGATATCACTAGCGCGTTGTCTACTATTTAAAACCTCGGTGGGGACTCAATGAACAATCGGAATGTGCACGGAAGGCAATTCCTCTGGAATCTGGAAATTTATATATATTGAAGTTACTTAATAAAAAAGCAGGAACTGCTAAAAGTTAGGTTCCACCGAGATTTGAACTCGGATCGCTGGATTCAAAGTCCAGAGTGCTCACCATTACACCATGGAACCGATGCGTGATGCTGTCTCTGTAAGACGCTCTATTTACTTATTAGTAACTCCTGCTGTACGTTTGTACAATTGCGACCTTGTCAATCTGAAGATTTATGAGGTGCACCGTAGAAAATGTATAATGTATGCTGTATTATTTACGCAAGCAATTTCATAACTAAATTGCACGTATAAGGTGATGTTATTTTGTAATAGATGAGAAGATTTCAAAGTGCAAAGATGTTATGAACGAATATTTAGAGCAAATGAAAGAGTTTGTGTATTTAGCTTCATTTGCAGTCAGATCTTCTCAAAAGACGTGCGTCTGGCGGTATAGAGGCAT
>CM071634.1:97500-100000 GCA_036419045.1 Scirpophaga incertulas | reverse complement strand
TTTTCGCTTATATTGTAGACAAAGCTATCAGTGATCATACAGCATATTCAGTAATGTTCTATTTAATATTTTTTTATCGAATTGTGCAATAATACAGGTTGTATTACACTATTCGATATTGTCGCTAATAAGAAACAAATTCTAGATATTTATGACATACGGCGGACATAATTACGAGTATGACATAAAGTTAAGGAAACGTTTCATTTTTAATAAAATTCCTATTATAGCTTAACTAATTGATTGTTGAAAGTGATGTGCATTGATCTCATCACATTGATTTGAGAGCGCAAGGATTTTCCTTCTTTCATAAATTCGGTTAATAACTTTACACTTTTGATAACATGTTATGAATACGTAGATTATATATTTTTTTCACCTTTCGTCATAAATTTTCAGATTGACAAGCTCACAATTGTATAAACATACATCGGCAACTATATCAGCTAATCAGCACGTAGTGTGCTTTACAGTGACAACATCAGCCATCGGTTCCATGGTGTAATGGTGAGCACTCTGGACTCTGAATCCAGCGATCCGAGTTCAAATCTCTGTGGAAGCTGATTTTTTGAAATGCATCTTTTTACGTGTACAATTTTAGCTAATCAGTATATAGATTGCGTTACAATAACAACATCAGCCATCGGTTCCATGGTGTAATGGTGAGCACTCTGGACTCTGAATCCAGCGATCCGAGTTCAAATCTCGGTGGAACCTGACTTTTTGAAATGCATCTTTTTACGTGTACAATTTTGGCTAATCAGTATACAGATTGCGTTACAATAACAACATCAGCCATCGGTTCCATGGTGTAATGGTGAGCACTCTGGACTCTGAATCCAGCGATACGAGTTCAAATCTCGGTGGAACCTTATTTTTTGAGCATCGTATTTCTTGTACAGGTACAATTTAGTAAATAGTCAATAAATAATTTTATTTTAAGCTTTCATGTTTCATTCTTACGGTGTATATGAATGCTAAAACAGGTTATTTGCTATCGTCAAAATATACATAAAGAACTGAGTGAGCAGTGACTGTAGATTATTGAGTGAAAAATGGGCAGTAGAATTAATTTCGTTACAGTTAAATTTTCTACTTTCATATGTAACGTAGACACTACCTGTTCTGTTATCGTACAATTTGGATACTTAATTAAACTCCATAACATCGAAGTTCAGAACTCACTGGATAGATGGCAGTGCAATGCAGTCAAAACAAGGCTGCTATGCACAACGTTATTTAGGATTAGGGGGTAGGGCTGATTTTCTACACACATCATCGCCAGTGCGTTTATCGCTCGACATTCATAACGTCTTGTGAATCATCGAATCAAGTGCGCATTACATCTTGTCTCGAAATTTCTACATACGAGTATCTGTCTACTTATATCAAACCGAGTGTGTGAATCCAAAATAAGTGAAAGATCAGCGGGGCGACGAGAATCCGAGGTACTTACGTGCATTGTATTATTGTTGCCTAATCTTAAGTTTTGAACTTTGATTGACATCGTGTCGCGAGACCTGATGGTCTACCCAGAGTAGCATAAAACCAACTGTTTTCACAGTGCGATTGCCACACTACCTATAACAGTTTCCATGTGAGAAAAAAAATTAATAAATTTCATTCATTTGATAATTTGGAAATATCATGATATGAAGATTGAAGAGTGGTGGTGATAATTTTACATTAAAAGTGCTAAAAAAAGTGCTAATAAAGAATTCAAATTTATTTGATGACATGTTAAAATTTATCATGATTATATATATATATATATATATATATATAATATATATATATATATATATATATAGTGATTATATAATGAAATTAATGGTATACAATTAATAAAAATGACATTATACTTCATTGATTTTAAGCATTAGAAACAAATTGTTCAGTTGCAGAGTTGCAGTATTGTCATTTTTTTAAGTAAGTTATTTTTTATTTATTTAGACAATAAGTGCTTTTATAAAATATGTTGAATAAATATTATTATACTCTTTTTGCTATATTATTGTAGTAATGAACCTTGTCTAATTGTAATTTGGTACGTGATCCCGCATTAAATACGTTAGCAGCAAATGCACTTCACTAGCCGTAGCACCGTAGCACTGTAGCACCGCAGCCGTAGCAAACCTTCATTGACATACAACTTTAGTACATATTAATTATAGAGCTAACTTCTGTGTCTGTTCTTCATCCATTCTCTTACAATTACTGCTTACGCAGTTTCATAATAATATTTTGAATCATAAAGAAATCAATTACTGAATACTTAAAACATGAGTTTTTTTGATTTTTGTACGGGAAAAAAAATAAAACTGTATTTTTTTTTTTATCCAACGCTTGCCGTGATTTATAATTCACAAGCAAAACCCAATTACCAGTATCTAGTTACCTACTGTTGATAGACATGGTAAGCCATGCTGAAACCTAAAATAAATTAATTACCACTCATAGAATCTTAAGTTGTTAAATGATTAAAAATAATACAAAAATT
>CM071634.1:0-95000 GCA_036419045.1 Scirpophaga incertulas | reverse complement strand
CACTTGAATTGGACAGTAAAAAAAAACAGGTTCCACCGAGATTTGAACTCGGAGCGTTGGATTCAGAGTCCAGAGTGCTCACCATTACACCGTGGCTGATGTTATGAATAAAGTTTGCCACACATACTAATTAGCTGAGACAGCAACTACTCTATCTTTTATTATACAATGTGTCTACAGTCAGTACGCCAGTCTGATGATTCATGAGCAGAGCAGATAAATATTTACTGATTGAAACTGTTTTGTATATATATTATTACCATTTTAAATTTTAGATGGTTCGGCCATGTTGAAAGAATGAATGAAGGAAGATTAACGAAAGAGATACACAAGGTAAGAATGATAACACGAATCGGTGCAGGTCAACCTAGGCGGACATATCTCGGATCAAATCGAAGATGTCCTAAAGAAAGGCCGGGTCAAGAGTACTCGCAACCGACGAGCATGCATGAAGACGCTCATGAAAGTGGAGGAAGCAAGAGAAGTGTGCTAGGATCGTAGCAAGTGGAGAGAGGTGGTCTCTTCCTACCCCATTGGGAACAAGGCGTGACATATATGTATGTATGTATGTATGTAAATTTACATTAACTCTTTATTACGTTAAGCTTATTTTTATCAAGTCTTCTTCGGACCAAGTCTACTATAGCTGTAGATACATCTATAAAAAGCTTTATCAGTTCATATTTATTTATACTTTAGCGATATTCATTCTTCAACTTTTTTCCCCTCTAGAGGGGATGTCAGAGATGAGAAACATATCCAGAATACGAAGTGCAGTGAGGATTATGTTGGACTCTTGTGACCTACAAACTAAACTTAGCCTGATACATTGGTCCTAAAGACCCTAATTGCTCGGAGTAATGTAGGCCTACAACTTCAACACTGCCAGCATATATTTATTATCAAAGAAAATTAATCATTTTTTCATAAGTCAGGAAATATGACTATTTCTTATAAGTCAATTTTGGTTCGAGAATCAGGATAATCCAGAAACGAGATCTTCTTCGTATCTGATGCAGAGGCTTATTTTATGGCAAAGCATTGCAATGGGGAACATGCAATTATAATATTTATGAAAATGTTGTTATTAAAATGCTAAAAAATATAAAAGTAGTGGCACTGCAAGGTTTATATTTAAAATAATGTTGTTTTTTAACAATAATAAGGAATCAAAGTAACGTGAAAGGGAACGGATTTAAAACGCAAATCAGCGTTCAGTGACGCCACTCCTGTTATGACAACTTATTTGAGGTTATAAGTTGTAGTAAAAGTGAACAATTAAACCAAAATGAATTACGTTTTTTGAATAAAAAAGGAAGTCGGGTTTGCCAAAGCAGATTCTAGGACTCTGCCAAAAGTTAATGTTGGTAGTGACATTTTTTGTTGAAAGTGCAGTTTTCAAGTGTAGAAATGAAAGAGACTAAACAAAAACACATTGAGAAGTTTGGGTAAGTGTTAGGTAGGTAACTGTTTCTTTTGTGTACAAGCAGATTAACTAAGTTTACAATAAATATATCCGCCGACTTATATCAAAGTGGTCTTCACAGCATCGAATAAGTAAATAAATTAATAAATAAATAATAATATAGATAATAAATAAATATTAAAGTCTTTGGGGAATAAATGTCATTCCTCTTCGCTGCTTGAAAACACATTTTTCTCAGTTTTGGGTTAGAAGGTCCAATCAAAAACATTTTTTTAGGAGATTTATTTGAAGTAGATGAACACATTGGTACAAAACATATGTCCATACGGCTTTTTTTTGGAGTATCAATGGCATAGTTATGATCACCTGATGTTGATGGATAGTCCATTATAAATGTTTACAAAATAATACCTTTAAATCGAGATAAATGCAAAAACAACTAAAGCCAGCAATGACACACACAGTACAATCATTGAGCCAGTGACAATGACAGACAGGAATGACGTCATACGAACTATAGGTCCGTTTTTGCGCGAAAATTTAAATTGACAATTTCAAACCGCATTTTTTTTTCAGTAATATACAGTTTTTTCTTTTTTTAATATTCTTGTGGTCTATTCTACGTGAAGTTCTTTAAAATGAGCACCAAAATAAAAATATTGCATTTTCCCTATTTAATATTAACAATAAGTTGACAATTAAATCACCTGCATCTGAACAATAATATTATGCATCATGTGAGTGGCCTGACTTAAAGCATTGACAAGGCACTTGACGGGTCAGCCAAAGGCAAGAGCCCAAATAGATGGTAAACATAATTTTAAGCTTAAAATGTGTTCGTTTTATTCGAATGATTATAAACAAACCTTAATTTTTTAGCCTTAGAAAAAACATAATTTACCAAATTCGAGAAACCTAAATAACTGAAATTAAGTAGTTACGTAATAAACACATCTAAATTCAGATGTATCATACATATATCATACAAAATTACAACGTATCAAATATCGATCAGTGATATATAATTTTGATTCTCATTTTAATTATTTGGCAAATAAGTAGCACAAATTAACTGCCTTCCTTAATTTAATACTAGAAAATCCAATCTAAAAAGAATACATTAATAACTCACATGCAGTTACGAAACAAATAGCTTTATATTCTACTAGCCCGCCCCAGCTTCGCATGGGCATTAAACAAACATTTCAAATGTTTTTATAATTTTTTATACACACTTCCACACATACTTTTTCATTTTTGGGTCATTTTTTTTTTTTTTCGACATAACAAGATTCCTTAATCTAAATGATGGCATCTGTAAACCTGTATGAGGTTTGTCTAGATGCATTTTACATATATTATTAGGCTATTTTACTAATTTATACCTTAGCTACTTTTATTAATAAATAATATATTATGTAACAATATTTCAAATATTTGTTATACCTACCAACAAGCACACTTATATCGCCACGTAGTAAGGTCGCCACGATAGGTAAACAAGATATGGACCACGCCCCTTCCGTGGCCGGGGGGCGTCGTCGGTGGAGGAGACCGGGGGAGGTAGTGTAGCCTCCCCTGAGGAGGGCTCCCCTCTAGGCAGGGGAGCAGAGGCTGGGGGTTCCCGGAGGTGGCTTGCTGTTCCCGGGGGCTCCCTACATGCCTGAGGAAGGCCATCCCTGAGGTTTTTAGTGGGTAGGCCTCCCCCTTCTGGGAAGGAGAGCCCCACATAACCGCCGGCTCGCCACAGCCGGGGTATGCAATTTAATGCATTTTCCTCAGGGAAACAAAAAAAAAAAAAAGGTAAACAAGATATGCGCGCGCGCTCGTCAACCGGTTGCTGGTGGCAGTTAGAGGTGAGTTATACAGGCTGCTCCAATCCACAAAGCAATTCCCTTTTCAACAATTTATTTATATTCGTTAGCGTTAATCTGTTTCGCAAATCAATTGGTAACTGGTTTATAAGGTCTGGAATAATGTATTCGGACATGCGTCTACCATAGTAATTATTGAAAAATGGTACTTTTAGAAGATTTTTGGCAGATTGTCTTGTTATTTTTGTATGTGTGACGGTTTATTGTATGTCAGTTTTAAAAAATTGTTCTTTCAGTATTTGCAGTTTGAATTGAAGGTGAATCGGCAGTACTTTACAAAAATCAAAGAGTTCGTGATCATTGGTTATTTTTATTTTAATATGATATGGAACGACTAATTTCAATAAACGTACTTGTATCCTATATATGTGGTCTAGATAAGTTTTAAATGTACGGCCGTAACTGCTTAAAAAAGTGTAAAATGAAGAACGCCTACATCGCTTATTATTATTATGGTGTCGTCTAACCGAACGGCGTGAGCAGCGACCATGCGACATTTTTCAAGTAACTTACTTTTTTAGACTTGTGATATCTTTCGAATGGAATGTCCAAATTGAATAATTTAAAAAGTTATACAATGGTATTGAAGCAGACTTAAATATGAAGACATGTGTTTTGATAAGGATTCATTCCAAAGTATAAATAAAAGAACTTTTACAGCGGAGGCATTTACATTTTTACTAAATGTAAAAGCACTTACTGTGACATAACTGTAATAGTTAGACATATGATGTCGGGATATTTTCTGTAGGTAATTCTGCTAAGACGTAATACATTATTTTGTACTATAATCAATAGCTTTCGCAGCGCGCGTGAATTAAGAAAGATTTTGGTAATTTTTTCTCATCTTGCGTTTAGACTTTAGTGTATGGATCCCTAGTTTTTTGAAAATTTAATGTAGTCTATGTTCACCGGAGATAGTGTTTCTTTTCAACAGTGAAAAAATGTTTCAAATCAGCCAAGTTATTTTGGAGCCTATTAAATGCAAACAAACAACCAAAAATCAATGAAATTTTACCTCTTTATATTATTAGTATACTTATATCGCGTGACATCATAACATTAGAGAATGTAGTTATTTTTTACACCGCATCACCTATTCCTATCATTAATTTCAGTCATCTTTATCCCTCTGCTAAGAACGTGGGTTCCTAATTTTGCTTGCCGATTTCCTTCAGAAGAGGACTATTAGATTACAGGATCGTAGTCAATTTTTTTTTATTATTTCAATATATTAACCAAATACTAGTTTGTGATAAGTCCAAAAAAATTATTTACTGTTTCTACTTTAAAACTTATTGCTTAAATTCGTTTCAGGTCATATCGGTTCCATGGTGTAATGGTTAGCACTCTGGACTCTGAATCCAGCGATCCGAGTTCAAATCTCGGTGGAACCTGACTTTTTATTTTATATAATCTGAATGATGTTAATTTTTATATGGAGTTTTTTTTTCTATATTTCAATAAGGTTGTGATAATTAAAATTTCATTTCATGCTAGTGTCATTTTTTTTTGTTATGCTTTAAATTTGTAAAATTGTGTTAAAACGCATATAATGATTAGAACGTGTTTATTAGGTATTTTGTAAAATCGTAGGAGCATATATATTTTTCTTATCTTAGTGCATGTTTTGCCTGCCTATGCATATTGTTAATTTCTTATGGCATTAACATGAAGCTTACATTACATTATATAACCTCTGGTGGTTCGAATAAATAAGTGAAATCTAGAGTGCCCTTATTGAAATATAAATTATTATTAAGTACTTAAATTTAAAGTTTTATCTGCTAAATTATAAGATTTGTAATTAATATTTTATAAAAGTATGTGGACGAACATGTAAATAATAAATATTTTAATTTTGTAACTCTCAGACTGTGCCATCTTTTATCAGTCACCGCGAAAAATGATACATGTAAGCAAAAACCGCAATTTCAACAATTTCATCAAATCAAAACATTTCAAAAAATACTTATTAAATATTATTATCCTTTCATTGGACTCTAATAAAACACTTCATCGAGGAAAACATTGTTACTTCTTAAAAGGACTCCATGTACAATCGGCACCACGTTAAGTTTTACATTTTCACTATGAAATCTGACGCAATTACTAACAGTGTAAGAACACTCCAAACATGAAACGATACATCTTTCATTATGATACATACATATACATTATAAGTAGATGAACCAACGCATTTCCGTTGAAATACGTTTAATCAAAGTGAATTTTATTTGAACACTTTTGCGCATTACACTGTGGTATCCGGCCGTACACTGCAGTAACTATACTAAAAATATACGTACGAAATAAAAACGAAATAGGCTATTTTTATTCCCCCTTGTTGTAACACACTTTTCAATTGGAAGCTACCCTCAGACCCAACAAGAGCTTACGAGATACGTTGTCAGTATACAATACACATTTTCACAGCATTAAAAACAAATTTCTGAACACTACTTAACTGATTTGAAGAATTATTTTACTCTTAAAAAGCTAAACTATCTTCGGTAAATATAGGCTATATAAAATTTTCAAAAAAGTTAGGTATCTATACATAAAATTCAATAATATAACCAAGGTATGAAAAATTACCAAAAACCTGTCCTACATCTCGTGCGCTGCGAAGACTATTAATTATATAACAAAATAATATACCACGTCTTTGCAGAACACATAAATAATTATATACAAAAAATATCACGACAGGATGAATGAAAATGATTTTTCATTTTAAAAAATATATATAAATGTCACCGCTATAAAATCTCTTTTATTTATACTTTGGGTTTTTTTTATTTTAATTCTTATTAAGCCTTAAACCAAAATGGTTAAGCCGGCTACAAAATAATTTACATATACATTATTTTAACCGAAAGAACAAAGGAGGAAACTTATAATTTAAGCACAATAACTATATTTAAAACTAAAACATTTATGAAAAACAAAAAACAGTTCTTGTCTACTACATCTAATATCCTGCATTAACTGTATTCTACTTTGGAATTAATTCTTATCGAAATAAATGACTTCATAGTTATGCCTGCTTCAATACCATTACTTAAATTATTCAATTTGAACATTCCATTCGAAAGATATCTCAAGTTTAAAAATTCCGCCGTCACCGCTCACTCCCTTCGGCACCAATAATAAGCGATGTAAGCTTTCGATAAAAAATGTATGTAGAATAGATGTAAGAATTTTTGAGGAAGAGGAATTTCGGTCGGTGCTGAAGATCATGCTACACAAACCGTTGAGATACGCTACCGATCAACTTTATAGAAAGAGCAAGTTGAGCTGCGAGTTAGGCAGCTTTTCATAGCGAGAGGAGTAATGTTAACACATAGCATGGCTGTGGCTTCTTCGGACTATGATAAGCGAATTGCGCAATGTGTTTACAAAATTCCAGCTCCACCAGCTCAGACCATCTTTGCTAGACGTCACTCTTACCACGTCTATATAACAAAGTATGTCGCGAATTAGATCTTACGGGACTTAAGATCCGCCATGTAAGGAAGGTTCTGGAGCCCTGGCTAATGGCTCTAAATTACACTGAAACAGAAAACCTGCTGGCAAACTGACGCATGCTGCAACGCGCGCGATTCCATACAAAACAGGCAATCATACACAACTATACAAACACATACATATACTCACACACATCCGCATTCACACTCACACACACAAAATCACGACCGCAAACACACATCACACTGTTTCTTACCGTCACCTCAGATTGTTATACTTATAGCTACATTATTTTTGGTGTTTTGATTTTGTTATTAATTGAATTTAAATTGCTTGATTTTTATATTTATTTCACATATTTTTTGGAAAAAGATGTATTTTATATAGAATTGTTAAAATATATACTAACCTAATTTAGTTCGCTCGAGCTGTGGAAAATATGGTATAGTTTATTTTAGTAACCGTGATCTGAACTCTACGATACAAGCTAAGCTTAGTGTAGAGTTCGCTAGTTATAAGTTTTATGTCTGTAAACATCTTATTATTGTAATTATTAAATTTTAAATTGTAATCAAATTGAATTTATATATATATATATATATATATATATATATATATATATATACATATATACATATATATATATATTATATATATGTGTATATATATATATATGTATAATTAAATTTTGCTTACTATCTCTACCATCACCTATCTCCACTTTGTCTGTCTGTCTGTCTGTTACGCTTTCCCGCTTAACCTCGCAACCGAATTTGATGAAATTTCGTACAGACAATCATTAGACCCTGAGACAGAACATAGGCTACTTTTTATTTCGGAAAAAATGGGATGAAGGGGTTGAAATAGAGGTTGAAAGTTTGTATGGGACTTCTTAATTTTTAAAAGATAAAGCCATGAAACTTTATATTTAAGCACTTGATAAGAAATCATTAAACATTTCTTATATATACTTTATTGCCATAATTAGAATGACAAAAAAAAGTAAAAATTGTGGTTCACAAAGTCTCTATTTGAGATTTCTTCCAGCCAACCTGTGAGTGTCTACGGAATGCTATTTATAATGAGAAACGTCAAAGCAACCAAAGTTGTTAAAGAAAATTATTTATAAGACAAACATATATATACCATGAATATACATACAATACAATAAATATAAATATATATATATATAATATATATATATATATATATATATATATATATATATATAATATAGTGCCCCCCCACACTGGTAAAAATTTTAAAATGCTAGAATGAAATGGGGGTTAAATTTTGAAGATAAGACCATGAATCTTGATACCTTAGACATAAGGACCAGGGCCAGGACAAAAACCAATTTTACCAACCAAAAGACAATAAGTATTCAATTATGTTAGTCTAATAATATCGTAAATACTTTTTACATAGTATTTAATATATATATATGAGCTAACTTATCTCAAATACTGATATTAAATATTAAAAAGTAAAGAGATACAAAATACAGTAAATGTTGATCTGGAAAGATCATCTGAAACTGAGTTCTGATCTATAAGGTGTTTTAGGAAAGTAAGGATAGTCTTCAAAATCTGTTAGTTACCCCGAGTCTCGAAACTGATAACTGGTCTGAGATCTGAATTACTGGTCATACTGTTAAACAAACAGATCTCATCGGCTTTCGGCGAGACTGATAGAGAGCGTACCAGTCTCCAGATTTACTGACTCTGTGGATAGCCACAGAGTCAGTCGTTGCTTTTTTTATTTATTATTACCCAAAATACATATTTACATTATTAATACAATGTTTGCCATGGTCAAAAACCTCTAAGGGTTTATCTAACCATGCGAGCCGCTTACAAATTTGTATAATGTTTCGAAGTACTTATATTATGTTTGGAGGTAATACCGCTTACATTTATATTTAATTTTTTTTGCTCTGTTCCTGTATAGTACTTGCAACTCTTCCGGAAGCTCGTTAAGGTAGAATATTATCGAATACTGAGTTACTCTTGTTCCGTATACATTGTTGGCTTCTGGTAATAAAAATGTATTTATATTAGACAGCGATCTCAAGAAATCGGGTCTTATTTTTGCCTGTAATAATTCAGTCTTATTGTCCTCCGTGAGAGTTAGGGATTGAAGCTTTTTATACACATTCATAACGTCACAGTATTTAAAAAGCTCGTCGTAATTATGTTAGAATATTTGTTTGATGTGTTTTGGAATAATGGTTTTTAATATCCATAATTGCAAGTTGTAAATATCCGTCAAGTAAGTGTGGTAAGTGCTACGGACTTTATAGCGTTAGACTATAGCCACTTATTCTTCTACTAGTTAGCATTCGTGAAAAAAAAATAACAGCTGCGGCCTAAACAAGCGTCGCCTCACATTTTTATGTACATACTTGGTGGTACCCTTTTCTTTTTTTGTCCCCTCAGGAAAATGCATTAAATTGGTACCCGCTATTTCAAGTACCAGCGTCGCGTTCGTATATTTATAAATTGTAGTCTAAAGGTAATTCTGATGTATGAGCTATAATATTTTAAGGTTTCATTTAAATCCATTCAATAGTATTTGACGTGAAATAGTAATAAACATCCACCCATACTTACAAAATTTCGCGTTTAAATATTAGTTGCTACTAATTGGATGGTTTTAATACTGTTTAATTTACGAAAACTTAAAAATGTCACAAAATCTTCAAGAATAGACTCGACCGAAAATAAGTAAAATAAATTGAATATGAACCTATAAAATGTGTTGAGCATACAAATAAAACTGCACAGGTCATGTATTATGTTCCAATCTGCTCATAAATCTTCAGATTCATGTATACAATTGTATAAATATACAGCAGAAGCTGTGTCAGCTAATTAGTATATAGATCACACTATTAGTTTTAACAACAACCAACGGTTCCATGGTGTAATGGTGAGCACTCTGGACTCTGAATCCAGCGATCCGAGTTCAAATCTCGGTGGAACCTGATTTTTTGAGATGCATCTTTTTACGTGTACAATTTTCGCTAATCAGTATATAGACTGCGTTACAATAACAACATCAGCCATCGGTTCCATGGTGTAATGGTGAGCACTCTGGACTCTGAAACCAGCGATCGGAGTTCAAATCTCGGTGGAACCTGATTTTTTAAGATGCATCTTTTTACGTGTACAATTTTGGCTATTCAGTATATAGATTGCGTTACAATAACAACATCAGCCATCGGTTCCATGGTGTAATGGTGAGCACTCTGAACTCTGAATCCAGCGATCCGAGTTCAAATCTTGGTGGAACCTGATATTTTTGTCCATGTTTTTTTTTGGTTCAAGTTACTCAGCAAACCCATTTGACATATCTGGGCCCGTACATATCCATGCATTGACGGATTCGCAATACGTTGTGTGGCCTTTATCTTTATCGAACGAAACCATTACAAGAGTTCACCTCAATGTCACGTCTGTGAAGACTTGAAGCCAAAACCTTGCAATAGACCCGACGTAGGCTCGAAGTCACTCAAAGGGTACTCGAGAGTTCTAGATGATCGTAGTTTCTCTGCGTGATCAAATCAATAACTATGAAATCCGCGAAGATAATCTGCTTAATATCTGTATCTCTGGTTGAACATTGATTGGGGACAGCGTAGAACGTGTAAAAATATTAAGTTAACATAAATTGACACATTTAAATCTGTTTATTTTTTACAATATTTATATTATTTAATATTAATATAATATTATTAAATCTGTTAAGTTACGTTAATAGATTTTTAAGTTAATCTTGAATATATATAGTTCATTGTGTACATTCGAGAAAAAATACATACTGTGACAACATGATACGCTGGGGCTGCAGATAATTCAACGACTGAGCGATAGATGGCGCTGATTGTTCGTTTTCTACTTTTAAATGAAGATAGTATCAAAACGTTTCTCGTAGCTATTAAAATTAGCCAGTTTCATATATAGTTACCTCATATATGTATTACTTATAACTGAAACAACGATAATGATCACAATGTTATATTCTGTGTTTATTATACATTTCCAATTCTGAAGTTAATGGCTACACGACTAAAGATCCATACCTCAAAAATGTTAAGTAAATCAATTTTACATAAAATGCCTATAAATGATACTAATTGAAATGGCTGTTAACGTTAACAATTTAAAGTATCTTAACTGGCTTAATGCTACTAATAGCTGATTTATATAGTGTCAAATTTTTGTTAATGTTAAAGACATAAGTCTCGAATAATTCATTATGACACTGGCTGAATCATTATTAAAACATATAAAACAAGTGGGTCCAAAAATTCGTTTAGTACATTATTTTTTGTCAGAGCTACTAATAAATCTTGAACTGACATGCACACAATTGTGCATACACTAGCAGTTTTTTCAGGCTAATAAATATAAATAGCTCGCTACAAAGACAATATTACGCATCGTTTCCATGGTGTAATGGTGAGCACTCTGGACTCTGAATGCAGCGATCCGAGTTGAAATCTCGGTGGAACCTGATTTTATTATAGCTCCTTTCTTCACTAGTACAATTTAGTCAGTTAAAATTATAAAGGTAACACGCAGTATAATGTTTGAATCTATTGTTTGACTGAATGATGACTTAACTAAATGCATAAATTTAGAACCAATCGACCACAAAGCATTACCGCTTTGCTTGTTAAAAGGCTTTATTTATTTATTTAATTATTAGGACACCAGCAGTGCCTGCATTAATTTATAATATTTACTTTTACAATATTGGTATTACTCTGATGATTTTGTGTCACCTTTATAAGTGACACAACATTGACAATTACCAGAACCAGAATTATGTATTTGTCAAATCATTGCATTACAAAAATTATTATTAAATTCAATTGTAAATTCATAATAATAAGGCTACTCCAAAGTCAATGATTACTTAAATGATAAGACTATAAAGACTCAATTTCTTTGAGTTGGTTGCTTCATACATTATGTAATAAATATTGCTATTGTACTCTATTGTAGCAGGTGTTATTTTGCGGAAGTCCATTGTATTACAAAGGATATTGTTTTTTGCTGATTCCGCGCAGTTGATGATGACTTGTCCAACAAGCAGACAAGCCAGCCGCTCGTGAGACACCGAGCGGGCAACAGATCCTGAAGATGTCTCGCTGAGAGACGAAACACGTGTCGACCTTGTCTGCTTGTTGGACAAGTCATCATCAACTATATCCTTTGTAATATTGCTATTGTCTTGCGATTTTAGAAACGGATCCGGACACATCATAATAATAACGGAAGTTGGGCTCAAAGTTTTGTTCTGAACCCATCTGTACAGTACAGGGATAAAAACGTGTCCTTGCGACATTGTTTTTACCAGTACAAGGTTAGCCGGCTTGTGAAGCAATGACGTGGCTTTTTTGACGTACTTAACTGCATAGTTATACTTATCTTTATCTCTATTGAACTTGAATTGGACACGTAAGTTACTGCTAGCGAATAAGTGAATTGTATTGAAAATGCTTCGATAGAATTAGATTAATGAGAAGTAAAATTTTCTGTTCTAACTAATGGAACTACCTAGCTGAAAACGCCTGTGTAATTTGTGGCTTAAAACAGATATTTTAAATATAAAAATATTAAGACTGAAATGCCAAATATGCACTTACGGATCTGGATACTTCTAGGAGGATATTTCTAGGAGGTAGACTCTGTACCAGGGTCGTCTGCATGGGTACCTCCGTCTTACCTATTTCCGCCGCCAAACAGCAGGGTTCGCTTTGCTGTGTTCCGGCGTGAAGGGTAAGATAGGCAGTGAAATTACTGGGTACTGTGACTTTACATCTTATGTCACAAGTTGGAAACGTACACTGTGGTTCTTATGAGGTTTGCAGATTTGCTGCGAATCTCGTGGGAACCACATGTACTATAGGCGACTGTTACCACTTACCATCAGGTGGGCAGCCTGCTTGTTTGTCAACTTTAGCAATAAAAAAAAAAAAAAAATACAGATACGGATATGGAATAAAATGATACCGGTTTCGGATACGCTGACAGATATCACTTCATTTCGGATTATCATCTGGTTTCGAATAGCTTCAGTTACGGATATTTGGATTTAAAAATTATAAATGTAAAATACAAACAAAGCAAGACTTAGCTTTTTTAGTCCTTTTTAATGATTTCTTTTTCTACAATAAGTCATTAAAAGTAATAAATAGTCAGAAGAAAACTCCAAACAAACAAAACCCTGATGTAACTTATTATTTATACGATATTTATATCAGTTTTACTTAGGAATATTATATTCCTAAGTAAAACTGATATAAAAGAAATTTCAATCATTAAGGAACGTAACATGTTACAGCAAAAGTTTTGGCATCAGGGACTTTTTTGCGAACCTTGGGAATCCTAAAAGATTTGGCGGTTCTGTTATGATAATCTTAATAAGAGACATTTAGCATTTGTGTTAAATTTGTATCTAAATAAAAAACAGAGCATTAATGAAAAACTGTGCAACTATGATGTTTCATATAAAATTTCTGCACTTTTTTGGTTCTAAGCCATAAAAACACGTCCTTTGTAATCGGTTTAGTAGTGATTAATGATAACATTTATTATAACAAAAGTTCATTTAACTTCTTCAGCAACGCTAATAAATCTTCATTCAACAGGTTCACAATTGTACCTACAAATTGAAAAACATACAGCAGTTACTTCAGCTAATAAGTATATACAGCATGGTACAGACATAACATCACCCATCGGTTCCATGGTGTAATGGTGAGCACTCTGGACTTTGAATCCAGCGATCCGAGTTCAAATCTCGGTGGAACCTATTTTTTCGTTGTGCATTATTTTTATTATTGATAAAGTTTTATCTACATCGACCTTTGAATTCAAAGATCGGAACTCGTCACTAGTCTCACTAGTGTCACAAGATAACTTTGATTCAGCCAATCAGGTGCAGAGAATGCCAATACATAAATTCTCTCGAAAAACAAACCATAACATCTGGCACAATCGGGTAAAATGACAAAGCCCTTGAGCTAAACCTCAACCATTCACCACCAACCACCACCATTAATCCGTCTTTTTTTTTTGTTCCCCTGAGGAAAATGCATTAAATTGCATACCCCGGCTGTGGCGAGCCGGTGGTTATGTGGGGCTCTCCTCCCCAGAAGGGGGAGGCCTACCCACTAAAAACCTCAGGGATGTCCTTCCTCAGGCATGAAGGTTCAAATGTGTATCTCCCGGGAACTCCTTCGGGGACCCCCAACCTCCGCTCCCCCGTCGATGCAGGGGAGCCCTCCTCGGGGGTGGCTACACTACCTCCCCCGGTCTCCTCCACCGACGACGCCCCCCGGCCACGGAAGGGGCGTGGTCCATCCCGGGTCGCCGTAGCGGTCGCGACTTCCTCGCGCCCGCCGGCGACCCGCGGCGGCGCGGCGCCGCAGCTGTGCTACCGAGCCCGGCGCCGCCTCATTCGAGCGGGATCGGCCATCTCCCGACCCCACTCGGCGGCCTCCTTCTGGAGCATTACTGCTTCACAGAAGGAGGCCACAGCCCTCCAACCTCCCTTGTCCGCCAGCATTGCCACAATCAATGCCGGATCAATCCGTCTATCTATTTAAAAAATATATAGCTGTATACTTTTAAGTAAAAAAAAAATATCGGCCAAAATTCCTTTATATAAAAAAGGTCAGGTTCCACCGAGATTTGAACTCGGATCGCTGGATTCAGAGTCCAGAGTGCTCACCATTACACCATGGAACCGCCGCCGACTGGTATTATGAATGAAGTTCGCTACACATGCTGATTAGTTAATGTAGCTACCTCATGTTTATTCAAATGTGTATCTCTCAAAATTAAGATTTATGATAGTTTAGTAAATACAAACTTGTATTTGCTGAAAATAATTCAAAACAATAAGATGAAAGGGCTGATTTATGTTAACTCCGATATTTTACTATTATTTTAATGAAAATGATCTGAAATCCAGTATTTCTTATCATACTTAAGATTTTACATCAGCATATACTAACTAAATAACTATGTTATTTTATTTTAACCCAATTTTTTTGCAAAACGGTGTTCAAAAGAAAACGCATTATAAGGAAGGAAGCTAAAAGGAGTTTGATCGAGTGAACATAGATTACTTTGGTATTGATTTTTCAGTGTGACATAGGTTTTTCCAATAGAATCATACGTGAGACATACTGAAAGTGGCCTGACCAACAACTAATGAAAAAGCTTTCATAACTGCACCCGGCAAATGGATATTGCATCCGTGCGAAGAGAGTAAAGAAAAAATATTAACTACTAGCGGACCCGACAGACTTCGTCCTAAGATTTGTACAGTGGCAGTTTTTTGTTCCTAATTATTTTATAGATAATGTCGCATAGCCAACCAAATCGCAAAAAAGTCTAAATGACCTATTACATTTTGTGGCTATTCAATTTTGAAACGTGACATTAAATCCTCCAACGATGTATTCTGTGCTCCAACGCACGCACGCACACTGTTTTGATAGATATGATTAAATTTCAACTATATGTAGCGTTAATAAAGCGCAAATTGACTCTTTGATGTTAGGAACACACCTTCATTGCTTAGACAACAGTGAGTGCTTGCAATATGAACTTTATACAATAACAATAAAGCTCAATTCGACTGTACGTTTTAGTTAGAAAACGTTTGCATGGGAAAATAAAAGGGCTGTTTTTAGGGTATTTCCGATAATTATTCGAATTTTCCTCATTGTAAAAACCCTCCTTGAACTTCAACGAACATGAACAAAAAAGGATTGGCCAAATTGGTCCAGGCGTTGTTGAGTTATTAGCTTACCAACACATTTTGCGATTCATTTTTATATATAAGATTATTTTTGGTATTGGTTTAATCAAATTAGATATACAAATTGTAAAACTTCGATTTATCGTATATTCACAATGGTCAAAAGCAATGTGTCCGTTCGTGTTTTAAACAAAATTACTATCAAAAGGCATACATTATTTTGTTATTTAATATGAGTAATTGATAACAATTGCTTCACGTCTCAGGCTGCACCGCCCCTTCACCTGAGGAGCGGTCGCTGTCACTTCAAGCCGCAGGTTCATTAGGACCATTGGCTTTAGGCTGAGTTTGGTCGGTGGATCACTGCGGTCGAGCCGCCTCTATCGGTCTGGACTCTGACATAACCACCGTGATATTTGGTTGCGCTGGTAGCCCTGAGGGTCTCGTCCTCTCCTCTCCTAAGGAAAAAAGCATCCTTCAACTGTCTAAAAGTTTATAGCAAAATTATTTATTGCTGTTTGCAGTGAGTAAAAGTGAATCGAATTTTGAACACCACGCGCGACATGTTGTAAGTTTTCGGAGAAAAAAGTATTTAATTATTAACACTCAAAGACCAATTAATGTGAACGCAGAATTTTCTTCTATACAATTTGTGATATTTTCACTAATTGAAAATAGGTAACGATCTCTAGAAAACTACTACCAATTGTAAATGTATAGAATAGAAAAAAATTGTTCTCGATATTAGTCCATATATAACTTTTCTCAATCATCGATGGATCTGATAACTTAAGATAAGATGATAACTTGGTTTCCACACGAGCCTAACAAGACATTAGATAGTTCAAATATGATTATATTGATTATTATATTATTACTTAGCTAAGGCAATTAACATCTTATTCAATATTAATAAGAAAAATGCCTGATATAAGATTTTCATCAAATAGTTTCAACAAGAAACAAAAACTTATTCAATGTCAACATGAAAAATTATTATTATACTAGCTTTCTGCCCGCGACTTAGCCCGCGTGGATTTCGGGATTGGGTCTATATGTGATTTTATAGTCTAAGAAATGAAAGCCAACTAAGATCGATTTTAGCTTAGTTGTGTTAGTTGTGTTAGTGACCTTAACAGAATTAATCAACTATGATAATAAAAAAAAAATTAAACAAAGACGATTAGTTAAATCATAACGTGGGGCTTAAATTGAAGTGAACATAAAAAGTATTTACTAATTCTAATATCGTCGTTTCAACTGTTGTTGTATCTTTATGTTCGATTCGAATATTTCTAATAGTTAACACGACCAAATATATATGTTGAACTAATTATTTGTAAAGTGTCGAAATAATTACCTTTAATAATAGTTTCGACAATCCTCTTTGTTAAATTGACAATTTCGACATGTTTCAACTGTTCGTGTTAATATTGACAAAGCTTTTAGTTGGTCTCACTAGGTGAATTAAATCCATACTAATATTATAAATGGGAAAGTGTGTCTGTCTGTTTGTCCGTCTTTCACGGTAAAATGGAGCGACGAATTGACGTGACCCATTTACGTGAAAATTGTTTAAGGGATGGAGAGTAACGCTTGTTCCGCTTTCACGCCGTATCTGAACCGATTATAGACGTAAAGATAAAAATCCGGTTTAAATAATAGGCTACTTTTCATCCCGGAAAAATCCACAGATCCCACGGGATGCGCAACAAAGGCTTCGCTCAAAAACTACTGCACATATTTTCATCAATAGATAGAGTGATTCTTGAGCAAAACTTTACGGTATTTTTTATCTCGGAAAAACGGATAGTCCCACGGGAAGCGCGATAAAACCTTCGCGCCATAAACCGACTTCCGCGCATATGTAGCCGTGGGCAAAAGCTATGAGCCTTAACCCTCTATATACCCAATCCCGAAATCCAAGCGGGCGAAGCCGCGGGCAGAATGCCAGTATGGTAGATGTTTCTTATTTTATTAGTTTTATGTAACAAATACAGGCAGCGAACTCTACTAACTTTTTACATAAACTCTTAACGATTATGCGTTATTACTAATTTTAGAGGATCGTACGACCAAGTTTTATGTGGCTTTAAGATGATGCTTAATATGTTCTCGAGCTGATGCGATTTATTTTTATATAACACTAGCTGTGCCAGCGACTTCATCCGCGTGGAATAATTATTTTGAGCATCATATTTATTTTTGCAAACAACCACCTCGGCTGTTACCCGATCTTGACAACGCGACATATCCAAATTTGATTACCATAAAAACGATTCTAGTGAGTTAACATTAAAAGATAGACATATACTGTCGCGGACATTTTTTTAGATAATTTTAAGAGGAACAATTCTTTCATACATATTTTTTGGTATCTAGAACCGTTTTCGCAGCGCACGCAACGGAATTTCTCAAAGATGAATAATTTTCGCGTTTTTTCCACATTTTCCATTATTTCTTCGCTCCTATTAGTCGCAGCGTGATGTTATGTAGCCTAAAGCCTTCCTCGATAAATGGGCTATTCAATAAAAAAAGAATTTTTCAATTCGAACCAGGAGTTTGTCGCGTTCAAACATGTTTGTTTGAACGATTGTTTGTTTGTTAACAAACAAATAAACTCTTCAGCTTTATAATATTAGTATATATTAATTTGTTATTTAATTTAGTTTCTTTTAAGTTAAAAATATGGGAAACTAGCACTCGCCTTCACGATTAGCCTAGATATTTTTTAGAACTTAGGCATAAGGCTGAGTTTAGTAGGTAGGTTACACAGATCATACCGCTCTGATTGGTGTGGAGCCGGACATAATCACCGCAGCACTTACCGATGCGGTGATATCCTGGGCATTTTCCGTGTTCCTTGTAAGGATTCTCAGCTCCTCTCCCCTGAGATAAAAAAATACCAAAAAAAAAGAAACTAACATGACTGAGCCGATATAATATGATTGTTGGATTCGTCTCGGATTTCAGAGGCTTCAAAATTATGCCATTCAAAAGTAAGAAGGAAGTTATTGCAATATATATACAGCTTATAATCTTGTTGCTTCTAGCGATGTGCCGAGTACGGTTTGACTCGAGTCAGACTCGATTCCTGCTTTGGACTCGCCTACTTGAATACCAAGTTATTTTGATTCGAGTACGCCGTACTCGAGCCAGGAAGAATCGGCTTGTACTCGTTAACTTGATTCTATTTATACGAGCCCTACTGACTCGCATCTAGTATTTAAGTTTGGTTAACTCGCTTGTACTCGCAAACTGTTTTCCCTTATGCTCTATGTCTTGATTCAATGTTTATTATCTTTCAATAAAAATTACAGCATTATTATTTTTGTGTCATTGTGCTTAACCTAACCTACACGCTGTTTGAACCTAATTCCTTTCTATTTTTCCTTTTTGTTCTAAAATCGGACTCTAGTTCTGGACTGGACTAGAATTTCCAGACCGAATTTCTTGACTCGAGTCTAGAAATATTCGAATACCAAACACAGAATTCGAGTACTGGGCTCGAATCAGGGATCGAGACCTGATTCGAATACCGTATGTCTCGAACCGACTCGATCCACCAAAACGGCGACTCGGCACATCACTAGTTGCTACTTAATATGTTTAAACACTATTCTTTGTTCTGCTGTAATTTGTGGTGTATGATTGGATTCGGTACAGCGTATCACATTAAAGACACGTAGAACCAAATAATTCCATGTAGTAAAATCCAACTTCCATTGAGATTTGATTACGAATTGTTGGTCACGTGTGGCAGGTGGCGACTCGCTGCTCACTAAACGGGCCCCCCAAAAAAGCAGACCAATATTGGTGCGAAGAGAGCAACATTGGTGTGAACGGATAAGGGCGTAGAGAGATGTATCTGCGATAGCGATCGAGACGCCGTCGGCGTTATGGCATTATTACACTTCCACCCTTCGGTGCTCTTGCGACACTATTCTGACCGGTCGACTAAGGCAAGACAGAGGCGGGTGACATGTGCCCCCCTGAAGTACATCGGTACCCTCGGTGACGCAACTCACCGCTAGCTCGCCACAAGCCCTGACGGATACTGACTGCTCTGCCGGAGCATTTATGGCAGTTAAGACACATTGTATGCCCCACCAGCGAGCGATGGGGTAGTCACTTCCCTCTACGCACTTGTTATATATTATTATTATACATTTACCTTTTCTAGGAGGTAGACTCTGTACCAGGGTCGTCTGCATGGGTACCTCCGTCTTACCTATTTCCGCCGCCAAACAGCAGGGTTTGCTTTGCTGTGTTCCGGCGTGAAGGGTAAGATAGGCAGTGAAATTACTGGGTACTGTAACTTTACATCTTATGTCACAAGTTGGCAACGTACACTGTGGTTCTTATGAGGTTTGCAAATTTGCTGCGAATCTCGTGGGAACCACATGTACTATAGGCGACTGTTACCACTTACCATCAGGTGGGCAGCCTGCTTGTTTGTCAACTTTAGCAATAAAAAAACATTTAATATTAGACAAATACACAATAGCAGGACTAATACGTACAGCTCTCTATGTCTAAGCTAATTAATACATCACATTTCATTCATAATTATTAAAACACAGAATTCTCTTCCCTTTTGTGTTAACAAATAAAACTATTCCCAATAAAACATGTTTTTTTTATTTATACACTTCAAATCAATTCCCATGTCTATAAAACCAAATACTAAAGCTTAATAAAATAACCTTTATTGACAATCAATATAATTCCTTCACTAAGATGACAATATTAAATTCAAACATTATTCGTAGCATAGCATAAAGTACAACAAACAATATTCCAACCTCTCATAGTTTCATGGTGTAACAGTGAGCACTTTTGACCAATTAATGCTTTTTGTTTTCTCTCCAATCGATTCCCAATAGGTTGCGAAATAAGATTTCTCTTACTGATTCACAATCAATTCCGAATCAAGATTTTATCTGAGGCACAGCCTTTCATAGTAATGACTAGTTCTAACCGCGACTTCGTCGGCGTGGAATTTAACAAAAAAGTTTATTAGTTTATTTATTTATTTTGCTTTTGCAATTTTATTTTAAGTGGTATGCGCATTAATTTCGCACGGTACTGGACAGTACTTTGGTATTGCAACATTATTTTATTTTTCTAAAAGGAAAGTGGCCCAGCAATTTCACAGATTACCGATTTTGATTTTGGACAGACAGACAGACAACACTTCAATATTATTTATATGTCTAGATATAGATATATTATATTTAAATAAAAATAATATAAAACCAAACACTGTAATTAATCATTGAAAACAGAAAATCAAAGTAAGCCCTCCGGAACTGTTGCTTGTTCTTCGTCGGCTACAATTTCCAAACAAGTTAGAGTAATTTTCAAACCTTGTATCTATGCACGTACATGATTAAATAGTTCAATATGTTCTCATAATACTAAATTTGTTTTGACGTCAATAAGTGCCTATAAAGGCCTATATGGAATACAGAATTACATATTAATTTGGACTACAATATATTATGCACTTACGGCAAAGCGTCATAGTTCACATATTGACTATTAAACAATGCGGTCTTATGTCCCTCGTAATTAATGCTTTCATCACTTCGGCCGTTTTCGCAAATAAGATTCGTAACCAGTGAATTAAGAATTAAGAAGAATTAATTTTCATTTATTGTTCGCCATCGGTTGCGAATCAAGATTATTATTTCGTATTAATTCGTTGCGTCCGAAAAATAAGAACTTAGCAAATTTACATAGAGCGATATTACCTCGCAAAGAGTTACAAATGGGGAAAAACGTTTAATGTTTAACTAATTACAAAAGTTATTCTTAAGGTCTTTCGTTGCAAGTAAAGTTAAAATGATTGTTATTCACAACTAGTTACGATTCTCAATCGCACAAACTGCCGAGATCATAAAATCAATAAATTGTTACGCACTAAATGCTTATTTGACATTTTCCTTAATAAAAATGTTTACTCACCTAAATATTAACAGTTTAATTAAAGACAAATATTAACAGTTACTTTGAACGTCACATATGCAAATAGTAAGGCAGCTGATGAGACAATACGCGCGATGTTCCCAATAGAATTCTATTGTGGACACAAATTCTAAATATAGTGATCATGGGCATGCCAATTAATACGATTCAAATTCAATTCAAATTCAAAATCATTTATTCAGTCTCGGCTGTTACAAGCACTTGTGAAAGTCGAAAAGCTACGTGATTAACAGAATAACACAATATCTCAGAATAATGAGAAGAATCTAAGCACACTATACGCAGAGTTTTCATAAAAGCTTCGCCAATAGACTCTAACATCTTCTTATATATAAAAATGAATCGCAGAATGTGTTGGTAAGCGCATAACTCAACAACGCCTTTTTTTTTTTTTTTTTTTTTTTTTTTTTTTTTTTTTTTTTTTTTTTTTTTTTTTTTTGTTTCCCTGAGGAAAATGCATTAAATTGCATACCCCGGCTGTGGCGAGCCGGGGTTATGTGGGGCTCTCCTCCCCAGAAGGGGGAGGCCTACCCACTAAAAACCTCAGGGATGGCCTTCCTCAGGCATGTAGGGAGCCCCCGGGAACAGAAAGCTTCCTCCGGGAACCCCCAGCCTCCGCTCCCCCGTCGACACAGGGGAGCCCTCCTCGGGGGAGGCTTACTACCTCCCCCGGTCTCCTCCACCGACGACGCCCCCCGGCCACGGAAGGGGCGTGGTCCATCCCGGGTCGCCGAAGCAGTCGCGATTTCCTCGCGCCCGCCGGCGACCCGCGGCGGCGCCGCAGCTGTGCTACCGAGCCCGGCGCCGCCTTCTTCGAGCGGGATCGGCCATCTCCCGACCCCGCTCGGCGGCCGCCTTCTGGAGCATCACTGCTTCACAGAAGGAGGCCACAGCCCTCCAACCTCCCTCGTCCGCCAGCATTGCCGCAATCAATGCCGGCGGAGACAGATCTCGCCCGATCTCTGCGACCAAGACTCGGCGCTCGGAGGCCCACGCGAGGCACTCCGCCAGCGTGTGCTGGGCCGAGTCGAGGTCGGATGCACAGTGGTGGCAATGTGTCGATCCCTCCCGTCCTATTCGACACAGATACTCACCGAAGCAGCCGTGCCCGGTGAGTATCTGAGTCAATCGGTAGGTGACCTCCTCCTTCCCGTGGAGCCAAGCTTCGAGGTTCGGGAGTACGGCACCGACGGCCCGCTGGCGCGCGCAGATCCGTAATTCGAGCTGCGCACGCCAGGCCGTCACAATCCGTCGGTGCCACTCCCGCTTAGGCACTTCGTGCGCGGGTTCCAGGGCGCTCCCCCCATCGCCCCCCCGGCCGACACGCCGCGACGCATACGTCGCCGCGTACATGTCGGCCAGGATGAACTCAACAACGCCTGGACCTATCTTGCCAATTAATTTTTTAAATGTTTGTTGAAGTGCCATGATGGTTTTTACGATGAGAAAAATTGGAATAATGATCGGAAAAACCCTAAAATAGAGTTTCTTTTTTGTTTTTGTATAAAGTTCATATTGCAAGCACTCACTGTTGTCTAAGCAATTCCTAACATCAAGAGTCAATTTGCGCTTTATTAACGCTATATACAGTTGAAATTCAATCATATCTATCAAAACAGTGTGCGTGTGTGCGTTGGAGCACAGAATACATCGTTGGAGGATTTAATGTCACGTTCCAAAATTAAATAGTCACAATATGTAATAGTTCATTTGGACCTTTTTTGCAATTAATTATTTTTTATTCACAACGCCCTACCACCAGGGTGGCAGTTCTGTACAGCAGAATTTTTTGCACAGCCTATAAAATAAGTAAGAACAAAAAACTGCCACTTCATAAATCTTTTTGACAGGACGAAGTCTGTCGGGTCCGCTAGTTATAGATAAAATTAACATCTTTTCTTTATTTACAAGACAATGTAACAAGATACATTGTCGGGCATATGGTAACTTGTACATGAAACATTAAATGTAAATTCTAGATACCCGATAATAGTATACGCCTGTAGTGAATTCACGGATTATTTTTCATAGCTGTAATGTGTTTTCACTAAATATTAAGTAAGTATTGGTCCTACATATTTGAAACCTAGATACATATGAAATTGTACTTATATACAATAGTACTATAATAAATATTAACTTATGCCCGTAAATTTCGTTTCACTTATTGTTTGCAGTCTTCATGTCATGTTTTCTTACACGACCCAGTTTCGAATATCTAAGTATGCTATACCCACCGCAAATTCATAAGCTCAACTATACCCAACTCAACAATATGAATTCTAATTTGTATTTCTTCAAGTTAAATGAAATCGGAATTTTTTGGAAATTCTACGCCTTCTACTATTCCCTTTGAGTCACGTTCAACGGAGAGCAATTCGAATCGTCAACTGCCTGCCAACATTTCATGTCAGCTTGATCCCTTATGGCTGCGTAAAGATATAGCCTCATTGTGCCTTCTTTATCGCATCTATAACGGAGAGTGTACCGAGGAATTGTTTGGATTAACCCCTGCCGGTAGTTTCCAAAATAGTTTGACACAACAAAACGTTCACCATGATGAACTTGGCACTCTGTAGAGTGCCAAGTTCATCATTAATTTCGCACGGTACTGGACAGTACTTTGGCATTGCAACATTATTTTATTTTTCTAAAAGGAAAGTGGCCCAGCAATTTCACAGATTACCGATTTTGATTTTGGACAGACAGACAGACATTTACATTTACAGTGGGATTTTACTTCCAAAAGGAATGTATTCTCATCTATTGACAGTGACTATCATTATCAACGTAGAAATACATTGTCAGTGTCTGCCATGGATACGTTCCGAATGAACTTACAGTGCGCTGTAAGCGCTACAGCGGTTATAAAGTTCGATTTTTAATTCGAGTCAGTAAAATGACATTTCCAGTGTCATGTGTCACAAATCATATTATTTAATATGGTATGTATTACATATTTACAATAAAAAAACGCTTTGATACCTAATAAAATAAAGCATGACTAAATGTCTAAATCTATTGATTGCCGAACATCACTATTGTAGTGGGTTGTAGTGGGTCACCCTTTTTTGTATCAGTGACAGTTGCACTTGTCATTTTACTGACTCGAATTAAAAATCGTAGTTTAGTACTCTGAGCGCTCATAGCTGTTCCAGTTGGGATATCGCGTTATTGTTGCGTTTACGCCGCTTTTGACATTTATTATTACGCTAAATGTATTACCATGAACTAACCAACTATTTTTTGTTCTTTTTATCTCATGTGGAATTACGGAACGGTGAACTCCTGTCGAAATTATTAAATGACAGTCTAAAATGATATTGACAATTAATAATTTTGTGACAGAACACTCACAATAGTTACGATCCGAGGTATGGTTGCCGTAAACAAAAAATGGCGGCGTCAATAATGTCGTCAACAATGTCAAGTTAGAGGCTGTCACGGTGATATAAATTTAGAGCACTGACATCACTATAAAAGCCAATCGGACAGCAGCCCATATATTCTCGGCGTCTTGTTTGTAAAAAAAAAATTGTTGATATAGTTGGCTCCCCAATATCGCGAATTCAATTATTCAGCAATAATATGATCATGTGCTGACGAAAGCATGTGGAGGACTATGCAACTTAAATCTAAATGTCAACTTAAACTAATAAAAAATAGTTAACTGTCTTTGAGATTCAAGAAGAAGAAACTACGAGAGCTAATAGTTAAGACTTCTAACTATGTATCACTAATTTAAAATTCTGCATAACTATATGCCACGAAAAGAAACCGCAATCCATCGCACTGCAATTTGTTTCTTTTTGTGATCAAAGTGCGAAATTTATGCACTACGTGACAATAAACGTTAATTCCGTTATGATGTACTTCGTACAGCATGTTTGACTTTGGAACGTGAAAATTTAATCATAACAAGACGTACTTTGCCCTAAATTTCTATAGCGACGATGGAAGATGGCAAAATGTTTTCGCATCATTCTTAAAATAGCTATCGTAAGCATTTGTTCATGACTGACGTTTGCTCTGACATGGTGACACAATAAATTATTGGCAATGTGCTAAGTAATCTTTTTATTTTAGAGAACTGAACTAGGCCAAATTTATTAGTTTACTCGTAACAAACGATTATGAGGCTGACGCCCATCTACAAATAAAACGTAGTCAGTGACTTGGTTCTGAAATAGCGACGTGTTAAGTACACATATACAAACATAATATATTAATAATTTATATAAATATGACGCTTCTATTATTCATATTTTAAAAACAAATATATATAAATTCTGTGTCCCCGCAATTTTTTTTTAAATCTCACATAACCATCTAGTGTTGGCTGGAAGAAATCTCTCTGAGAGATAAGACTGCCTTTGGACCAATTAACCTTATACTTGCTATTATTTTTATTTTTATTGTAACTTTGTTTTATTGTGTACAATAAAGAGTTTATATAAAGTGTCAAAATTAAAATCATAGCAATATTTATTCAGCACAGGCACTTATTAACAAATATAAGGACACATAGAACAAATAGTTACTCTACACGTGTTCAGAAATTAGGAGAACCTTCCATAGAACAGGCAAGAAACTCAGAAGTTTCGAAATTTTTTGTTACTCATAAAATAATACAATTTCATCTATTTACTATCAATACTATAAACATATTATATATAGATATTCGGTAAAAACAATCGTTTATTTCAAATTAAACAATACTAGAATCATTAAATAATACTATAACATAAAAATTTAATCCAAGCATTTTCATAATATAAGATATTTTATCCCTTTTCATACTGGTATGAAAAACAATCAAAATTATGATTTACTCAACAAATCGCTAACTCTTTCTGGAAGTGTATTGTAGAAAGTTACACATTTCCCCTAAACGAAAGTCTAGTTTTTAAAGCCATAAAATTAGAGTACTGGGCTCGAACCAGGGAATCGAGTCCTGACTCGAATCGACTCGATCCACTAAAACGGCGATTCGGCACATCACTAATTAACACATTAAACTGCTCTGGTGACTAAGGAATGAATTATACCACTTTGTCTGTACTATTATAATGTGTATTAATATCATACTAAATATTTTTGTTTTGACGGACCTATGCTGAAACCTCCGATGGCTATGTTCAGCTTTGCAACGAGTGCTGTGACCATACTAAATATCCTCAAGATTTCTTCTCGGCTCCCTTGGGAGTCGGTGTAACCGATCAGGGCTGTGTCCTCTGCGGTAGTGTCGGACGCCACTCGCGACTACGGGGGGTCCCTGGGTTTTCATATAGACTAAGTTTCTAGGTCTCCATCTTGGATTTTTTAAAGATTCTCCTCTCCTTCCGGTGATAGTGTGTGAAGGAGGTCCTTTGACAGGGCCTTCCTTCTCCCCTACGGCGGCCTGGCGTAGTGGAGAGCTATGTCCCTGATTTGAGGGTGGGCTGACCTCTCGGCATACTAAACGTAACCGTGTTAGAATAGAACTTTCCCTCTAGCGCCATCTCTTGATGAGTAAAGTGAATATTGGTATTTGGACAGAATATAGGAACCCCATTGTAAAAAATGTACAATTGAATTCGGATTGATTTCGGAAATTTTATCTTTAATCTTTATACATACCACAGTATTCGGTTTCTTACACATATTAGGCGTATACGTTATAAGGTAGAAACTGCGATTTACACCACAACTGTTTCACTGTTCGACTTCAAGTTTAATTATTAATAATTCAATTCAATTAACAATTCAATAACTAATATTAGTGTGAATTAATACGAAACACATATTTGTGGTAAATAAGAAAATTGACTACGTATCCATCTGTTTGTTCAGCTGCACTATTATTATTTATACACGTGACGTGTTCTAATTGCATAGTCAATGGAAAGTATTTTTCATGGAATGATGTTCTTTAAATATTGTTTTTGGATGCCATGTTTGTATTTCATATAAACTGAACAATTTCCGTGGCAAATATGAATAACAGACTTCAAGAAAAAAAATTGAATCGAATTTTTATTTCGTGGCCTCAACTTTAACAAGCCGTGTTTAAGACGCCAATACCATCGAAGAAGTAGGTAAATATTACTTGAGTCGTATTTTCATTTTATACCTGCTTAATTATTTTTGTAGCCTTTTTAAAGAAAATACAAAGTTATAAATCCTTACTAACATTATAAATCGGAAAGTGAGTTTGTTTGTTTATTGTTCCGCTTTCACGCCGTAACTACTGAACTGATTGCTTTGAAATTTTGCAGACGTAAAGATAAAAGTCCAGATTAAATAATAGGGTACTTTTTATCCCGGAAAAATTGTCAGATCCCATGGGATGCGCAATAAACGCTTCGCTCAAAAACTACTGCACAGATTTTCATACGGTTTTCATCAATAGATAGAGTGATTCTTGAGCAAGGTTTTGCGGTATTTTTTATCTAGGAAAAACGGATAGTCCCACGGGAAGCGCGATAAAACCTTCGCGCCATAAACCGACTTTCGCGCATATGTAGTCGTGGGCAAAAGCTATGACCCTTAACCCTCTATAGACCCAATCCCGAAATCCACGCGGGCGAAGCCGCGGGCAGAAAACTAGTATAAAATAATTAAGGCAAATATAGAAAGTGTAAATAGATTGCGGGAGAAATTATATGATGGGAGGTGAGGAATGCAAGTCTGAAAGTGACGTATGAGAGAAATGAATTGAAGAACATATCTAATATGTTGCGGCTACCTCCTACTCCTACTCCTTAGAAGTGGGATAAAGGTAGATAGAAGATTCTTTGTCCATTATTTCTATAAGAAAGTGTAGGAAAATGATAATGTCTAATTAATTTATCAATTATGAAGTTTGAAATCGCCTTATCTAGAGGGCAGAACCCTTGAAGAAAGATGATGCTTAATTCGCGATATAGCTTCTGAGTCCACCTGATCAGAGTTTGTCGCCTTACAATAGTGTTAATAGATTGTATTCCAACAATAAGAGATGTAGCAGCTATTACGTCAGTTATTCAGAAGTGAAGGTCAATTCTTCCATAAGGCTTATCCTTACTTTCTATCAGGAAAGATGAAGACAATCATCATTTATAATGCATTACATTGAGCATATTTAAGAGATTTCTGAAATATTATTTGTTATAATAAATTGACATGAAAGCTACGGTAAATATTTTCAAGAACAGTACTTCAATGTACATATTTAGTTCAACAAGAAAAAATAAAAAATATTTTTTCAACATATGCTTTTACGGGCAGTTATCGACGTCAAAACAAATGCAAAAAAAAAAAAACATAAACGGATAAAGAACAACAAAATTTATATATCTTTTTTCTTTGTACGTAAGCTCTTTATATCCTTAAATTTTATTCATATTTGATATCAATTTAATGCTAATATTTCCAACATCTCAATATTGGAAACATTAGCATCAATATCGCAAAGAATGCAGAACGCAATATTACGAACAATAGCGCAAGTTTCGTGGTTCATAAGAAACTCTGAAATACACGCACAACTAAAAATGACCACTGTAAAAGAGGAAATCCAGGCCTCAACAGAAAAATACCAGAAGCGGCTTAAAAATTACAATAATGTTCTTGCTGCGAATCTATAACGCTTCAAGAGAAAAGACATATTCTAGTAAATGTCATGGCATAAATAGGAGTAACTGTCTTCACTGGAGGAAGCACTTGACCAGACAAAATCTTACAATGTATCTGCTTATAGTGGACAATAGATTACAGATTAGAACAGATAAAAAATATAAAAAATTTAATGCTGTTAAAGCCTACGCCAAGAGAGTACTTTTAGCGCCTTGACCTTTTGACGTATTTGAAATGATTAGTAGATTATTTTAATGGTTTTAAAGCATCAGTGCAACTAAACTTCAAAATTATTGCTCTCCTCCACCTTGGCTTCTAAGATGGCAGCATCCACGCTGGGACACGCAGGGACTGCTTGCATTTTCTATGGGAAAAAAGTCCTCTAATGTACTGGCTACTGCAGTCTGATTTAATTGTTTTATTATTAACATCCAATGAGAAAGTATTCACAAGACAGGGTCTTGATTCATTTTTTTCCTTATTTATTATACTTGAATCAGTTTTTACTTTATACGAAGAAAATCTAATAACACTGTGTCGTTTTTAAACACTATTTAAAATTCTCTAATGTATTTTTTAACGTAATAGTCAAAATATCTGAAATTTAATTATTCATAGACTATGCTCACCAACCTAATAATCAAAAATAATACTTATGTTACTTGATGTTACTTTAAAATATATGTCATATTTAACAACTTACAAAGTTACGACGACGCGCCGCACCTAACGAATTAACTGATTAGGTTAATTAAAAACCTAACTCTTTGGTCGCCCGCCCTGGGATTTGGGGCGGGGCGCGACCAGGATTAAAAATCTATGTCGGTAGCCACGTAACCGTTAATTAAAGTTTAACCCGTGCTTAGTGGTCAGTTCTTCTTATATTTTTAAACTCCCATTTAATAATATTTAGGTGTTTTTTTTTCTAAATTTTCAATACACTTTAAGTGTCACCTCTTCACTTCATTACTTCCACTGCCATTGGTTAACTCGAAGAAGTCTCTGTGAGAGGTAAGTCCAGCAAACATAAAATAACTATACTGTGATATTTTAATTATTACAATAATATCTATATTAATAAAATATGTGATATTATCCACTAAATAATATCACAAAAATTCACACAAAATGTTTTCGCGCGATGTTTCGCTTGCGTTAGGTAGTTTCAACAGTTTTGTATATCATCAAAAATTCCAGTTTCACTTCTTCAGATATACATATATAATTTGGTGCTTCTAATTTAGCATTCTTACCGCACGCAACTACCCTTGTATCACACGGGATTTTTCTAGAGAAAAAATATTTTTTTCAGGGGTAAACTTGTCTTATGTCCAATTTTCATCAATAATGGATCTATAGTTACGAAGCCTATTTAATGTTACTCGTAGTAAAAATTACCCCTTATCCTCCTCAGTTCTTTAAATATCACTGTACCAACTTTCGTACTTTATTATACTCGAAACGTATGAAATTTTCGCATATTAAAAATTACTGTATTTTTTCCCTATTAACTATTGTTTACTACCTAAAACTATTTTTATATCAACTTCATCAAAATCGGTTTTGGAGCTTATTCAATTTTCCCACAGTACAAATATGTTTTCTGGTCTCAAACTATCCCTATACTAACTACTATCGGAATCACTTCAAAAGTTCAGTTACTTACTTAATAAAATTAAAAACTTTGCTTTTTAAATAATCTGTGTTTAAAATGCAAACTATATCAAATACAAAATAAATATTTTCACATAATTTCAATGTATAAATATGGTTACTTATTATACACAGACCAGTTACAAAACAAAGATGTTTTCGCGATTTTATGTTGTTCAAGGTATGATCATTTTTGTTTTTCATTAATACTCTGTACTCTAAACATAAATAATAATTACATTTAAATGTAATTATTATTATCATCACTCCCGTCTTACTCTGTACTTGTAAAACAGACCTCCTAAAGAAAGATAACAATATGTTGAGTTGCGTTATTGCTCATATTATCTTAACAGGTGATTTGTAAATCAAATGTTAGTGACGAATGTATGATTTGCCAAAATATACATTTCAATAGGGAATATGCATGGATTTCTTTTTTTTATTTTATTAGTAATACGTCATAATTCAATGATCAAAAACGCATTGCCCAGGTACAGAATTTTCTTAATTTATTTAAATTTTTACAATGAAAATTCACAAGTTTATAGCTATTTAAAATTACACCCTATGCTTTAATGTTCAAGACAAGACTTTCGTACATGTTAAACCTAACCTAACCTTTTTTTTTTTTTTTTTTTTTTTTTTTGTTTCCCTGAGGAAAATGCATTAAATTGCATACCCCGGCTGTGGCGAACCGGGTTATGTGGGGCTCTCCTCCCCAGAAGGGGGAGGCCTACCCACTAAAAACCTCAGGGATGGCCTTCCTCAGGCATGTAGGGAGCCCCTGGGAACAGAAAGCTTCTTCCGGGAACCCCCAGCCTCCGCTCCCCCGTCGACACAGGGGAGCCCTCCTCGGGGGAGGCTTACTACCTCCCCCGGTCTCCTCCACCGAAACCTAACCTAACCTAGTTGTCCAAACGACAAAAGCTTTTAAAAGCTTTTTGACTTAGTTAAATTCTTATCGGACCTTACCGGAAGCTCCTTATCGGCTATTCTAGGTCATCTACCGCATAATACTATAACGCATATACTCGCTTTGTGTTCCGGTATGAAGATGGGCAATGAAATCTTGCGTCACATGTTGGTAACTTACACTCTGTGTAGAGACACAATGCTTTTACTGTGTGTAGCTTATTTGTGTAGTACCTTTGTTTTGTACTTAGAATAAGGAGTTCTATGTGTGTTGTAGTTTCTTTCTATACAAAACAGTCGCAATACATCAGTGTTCCAGTTTACTCGTGTACCTACTTATTCATTCGCCTTTCCTTCTGATAGTCAGATATATATTTTCCACATAGAATATATATTATTACCTCAAGTTATTTATTACCTAAATTCAAAGCCTAAACTCTGGTTTGTTGAGACTAACTGAGTTATTCTGACTACCACTTACTCTGACTTATTATTTATTAACATTCTAGCGGCTCGACAGACTTCGTCCTGTTAAAAAGATTTGTAAAATGTCAGTTTTGGGTTCTTACTTATTTTATAGATAATATCGCATAGCCAACCAAATTGCAAAAAAGGAACTATTACATTTTGTGACTATTCAATTTTAGAACGTGACATTTAATCCTCCAAAGTTGTATTCTGTGCTCCAACGCACACACGCACACAGTTTTGATAGATATGATGGAATTTCAACTTTATATAGCGTTAATAAAGGGCTAATTGACTCGTTGATGTTAAGAACACACCTACATTGCTTAGACAACAGTGAGTGCTTGCAATATGAACTTTACAGAATTACAATAAAGCTCAGATTTTCTGTACGTTTTAGTTAGAAAGCGTTTGTATGGGAAAAAGGGCTATTTTTAGGGTTTTTTCCGATAATTATTAGATTTTTTCTCACTGTAGAAAACATCCTTGAACTTCAATGAACATTTTAAAAATGAATTGGCCACATTGTTCCAGGCTTTGTTGAGTTATACGCTTCATTTAGCAATTCATTTTTATATATAAGAACATAACCTTATAGGTACCTTGTTTATCAACAAATATTGTTATAGGTTTAATATAGTAAAGAAAAACTCAGCTGCTACATTTGCTCGGCTTGACTGATGAAATATGTTTTAGATGTTATGGGCTAATTAATCGGGCACTATTCATAATGCCCGGGCAATACGAATCATGCCCAATAAGAGCGGGCAATGTGATTATAACCAATCAATTTATCAGATTGCTCGGGCATTATGAATAATTCCCAGTGCTTATTGGGCACAGTGATGCATGTTTAATACTTTCATATGAATATTTAGTTAGATAGACCGAGTATCACAAGTAATGAAATCAATTATCGAGTAGAGTTATAATAAAAACATGTTTTATAGTTTAGTGTTTTTTTCAAAATTTTAAATAATCAGACTTCGGTTTTACTTCGATCACTTTACAAAGGGTTACAAAAAAAGGTATAATAGTTTCCGGCGCTAGAAAACGTAACAACGTAACACGTTCAAATTTAAACAACTAACGAAATCGAATTTATGTCACAGCTGTGGTTATTTATTACACTTGAAATTAAGTCAAAAATTTTAACTCAGTAATCGAATAGAATAGAATAGAATGGAATAAAATGGAATAGAATGGAATAGAATGGAATAGAATGGAATAGAATGGAATAGAATGGAATAGAATGGAATAGAATGGAATAGAATGGAATTAGAATGGAATAGAATGGAATAGAATGGAATAGAATGGAATAGAATGGAATAGAATGGAATAGAATGGAATAGAATGGAATAGAATGGAATAGAATGGAATAGAATGGAATAGAATGGAATAGAATGGAATAGAATGGAATAGAATGGAATAGAATGGAATAGAATGGAATAGAATGGAATAGAATGGAATAGAATGGAATAGAATGGAATAGAATGGAATAGAATGGGATAGAATGGAATAGAATAGAATAGAGATAAAAATTTTTATTTTCATTTATGTATAACAGTAGTTCAATCCAGGAGCTCAAAAAAGTGCATTTGCGCATTTTATGAAAATCTTTCTCTACAATTTTGGGTTTTATTAAAAAGTTAAGCAAAATTTACAAAGAGCGAGGCCGCTACGAACTATGTCAATAGCTGTTCTGCATTATTTATTAAGTCGAAATTGTTAATGTATCTTTGTTTCTGAGATCAAGAACGCCAAAATTGTCTATTTTACGCAAAAATCGCGTTCGAGATGTAATATGCCTCTTAAGCGTACACGAAAGAGCAATAATATTCTAACGGGATGAACCCATATCTAAGTATACTGTGCGATATATAAAACTGATCCCTTTTGTATGTACACACTTAATTCTATATTATACAAAATTATTTGTGAATAAAACAGATCACTTAGAAAGTATGGAACTAAAAGAATGAACGTTAGCTAAACATAAAATCGAAACGACGAGTATGTGTCGTAATTCTTTTTCTCAAGGTATTGTGTCAGCATCCAAACCGATCGAGGCGGCTCGACCCAAAGACTTTGCCGTCTATTCTCAGCCTGGAGACGTATTTTTGAATCATTAGACGTGAATTTGGAATTCGAATACGAATACAAATCGTACGCGAAATTATTTTCTACTGCTTACAATTTTATATATTTTTGAATCATTCGAATTTAGTGTTGTCATTAAGAACAAAATCTTTATTAACTTTCGTTTCACGCAAAAATTCAAAACCACAACAACAAAAACAAAAATCCGGTGATGACCCACACGTGAAACGGATCACTCTCAAGGTCACATCAGCGTTGGATATTCTACTAGTAGAAATCAAAAACGAGTGGGTTGAACCACTCGTTGCACAACGCATGAAATGAAAATTCTGAAATAGTGCGTAGTAATTCGTATATGAATCTCACGATTTCGAATGCGAATTGGTTTTCTATTGTTTCAAACATTCGTCTCCTGGTCATATGTACCCTACGGCTTAGGTAACGGTGACGGCACTTTTACGAGAAGGCACGATCGATAAAATTACACCATTTATCGTATTTCAGGTAGATTATATTAGCCTGGCGTATATCTTTATAAATTGTAGCCTTAAAAAATATGTATGAAAGAATTATTCCTCTTAAAATGATCTAAAATAATGTCCGCGACAGTATATGTCTATCTTTTAATGTTAACTCACTAGAATCATTTTTATGGTAATCAAATTTGGATATGTCGCGTTGTCAAGATCGGGTAACAGCTGAGGTGGTTGTTTGCAAAAATATATATGATGCTCAAAATAACTATTCCACGCGGACGAAGTCGCTGGCATAGCTAGTAGCATATAATTTATTGTGCTATCAATCCTACCATCATAACTAATCAATTTTCAATGAATGCAAATGCATTAATTTATATTTTAATGCATTATTATACTTAAGCATTATTTTAATGTTAATATAAATATGCCATTTATATAGACTTATCTCGATGTGATAAAGTTTTGAAATTTCTATAGTACTCGTATATTCTGATCTTTTTCTTTTTCAAATATATGCATTTAGTGTATAAACTTAATCTGGCCTTAATTATAGTTTTACTGTTTGTGGTACCAGCCCTAACCCTTCATGTGCCGATCCTATCGCGCTGTACGTAGCCCGTGAATTATTATTTCTGATTAGTGAATTGCGCGTCCCGCGGGAACCGAGGTGAGACTGCGGCACGCTCCCATCAATTATGGAATTTGATGGGTTTTCATTAAACCCGGGGACAGGTTGGGCAATCCCGCAGGCACAGGGCGTGTTGCAATGACAATCGTGTTTAAATTACAAATATTTTTTTAATTTATTTTGCTTTGCTAAATTTTACTCAGAATTTGGACTACTTATTTGATTAAGATTCGATTTTAGATTTTTAACGTATTTTTTGTTTATAGTTTTATTTATTATCCTCCCTAATGTTGCCAAATATATATACATATCGATAATTTATGAAACTAAACTAAATAAAAATAGAATAGTTCTAGTTCTAACGTAAAATTTTATTAAATAATTTATAATATATATCTAATTTAAATATCCTAAACTATCTCGTAACAATAATTCAGTGTTGAAGAAATATTTTTAAAATAGATAATACTTTGAAAGTTAGACATATATTTGGAAAATACTGGAAACTAAAAAAAAATCAAAATATTAATAAACATAGACTTATTAGCCCAAAATAAAAAAGAAATAACAAAAATATTAAAATTTTTATAGAAATTGATATTGCGTGGAATTGATGTAATAAAAATGTTACGAAAACTTAAGAAAATATAAAATTAAATGCTTTGAATAAAAATGGGAAACACGTGTGAAAGTTAAATAAAAACAAAAAGTTAGGTTCCACCGAGATTTGAACTCGGATCGCTGGATTCAAAGTCCAGAGTGCTAACCATTACACCATGGAACCGCTTGAAAGATCAGATGAAATTAATGGACATATTCAATACATACAACTTTTGTGAATATTATCATGTATTAAGGAATTTATAAATCATTATTGTTTTATTGTTGTGTGATAATTTTTATAACATTATTAAAAATTATTTAAGTTTCCACAATCTTTATAAATGCGAGTCTGTCATGTTTTTAACTGAGTCATGTTAGATTACAAACAATTATAAACGGAATTGTATGTTTCCACTTAAAAACAAAGTTATTTCAATTAGTAATACAGTGATATGGAATAAATTAAATGTTTGAATGAAGTGTTTCTACTATTAAAAGATTCTGGAAATATATGTTCCTTCACTATTACTTAGATACCTTTTTTTTTTTTTTTTTTTGTTCCGCTGAGGAAAATGCATTGAATTGCATACCCCGGCTGCGGAGAGCCGGTGGTTATGTGGGGCTCTCCTCCCTCTGGGGAGGCCTCCCCCTTCTGAGGGGGAGGCCTACCCACTAAAAACCTCAGCGATGGCCATCCTCTGGCGTTTTACTTACATTACTTAGATACCTAATAAACCTTGTGTCCAAAAATATAATAACTACCTATTAAATAATAGTATATAAAATAACTCCATATAATAAAATAAGACATCAGCTGTATTTGAAAAAGTACTATAATATTTTGATTTCCTAATAAAAATCTATAAAAGAAAATTAATCAATTTGTGAAAAAAGTTAAGAGTGTGAATAGCAAAATCCGAATTTATGACTCAAAATTATATCGATATATGTACGAGTATATATTTCTACAGTTTTAAATACTAGCTTTCTGTGCCGCGGCTACATATGCGCGGAAGTCGGTTCATGACGCGAAGGTTTTATCGCGCTTCCCATGGGACTATCCGTTTTTCCGAGATAAAAAATACCGCAAAACCTTGCTCAAGAACTACTTTATCTATTGATGAAAACCGCATGAAAATCTGTGCAGTAGTTTTTGAGCGAAGCCTTTATTGCGCATCCCGTAGGATCTGTCGATTTTTTCGGGATAAAAAATAGCCTATGTTACTCTCCATCCTCTCCATCAACTATCTCCACGTAAATTGCGTCAATTCGTCGCTCCGTTTTGCCGTGAAAGACGGACAAACAGACAAAAACACTTTCCCATTTATAATATTAGTATGGATTTTTTTCTCAGCAACACGTCAAAATTATATTTGTACTGCGAAAATTGCCGCTATTAAAAGCGACATAAGAACTGTTTTAAGATCAACATGTAGACAGATCAGATCAACATCACATCTAACACTAGCGGCCCGTCCCGGCTTCGCACGGGTAGACATTACTCTTCGCAGCGTATGCGATGAAAGACATTTTCTGGCAAAACTTTTTACACCTTCGGTTGGTTTTAATAAAGATTGGTTCGGTTGGTTTTTAGAAAGATAATTTAGCTTTCTAATGAAATTAGAATTATCAAAATTGGTCCAGTACTTTTTTAGTTTATTCGTTACATATAAAAATACAAATCTTTCCTCTTTATAATATTAATATAGATTACTGTAACATACCTAAATCTGAGTATGTCTGTAACGATAATCTGTTTAGCTAACTAGGTTATTTTAGTTATTTAGTTAATCAGCTTTGCGTTATGTTTTTGAGAAAATAAAATACATATTTTCCCGTGATAAAAATTATTCTTTGTGGTTCCCTGAGTAACAAACAAACTCAGATACTCTATCTACTACAGAAGACTTCCAAAAGGATTGTGTTTCACAACAGTGCGATTTTTATGTTTATTTATTTAGTGCACTTATGTTATGTACATAATGTGATCTTGTTTAAACTTGTAAGGGAAGTTGAGTTCAGACTATGTATCTGACGCCAGCTTTTAATTGACGACTCTCTAAGGATACAGCGAGAAAAAAAAAATAGTCCTTCCTTATTTTGTTGCTAGTTCTGTTCAGTCGTAGCATCCTTGACGTGCAAAAGTTATTATAGAAATATGATATTTGAAATAAAATTTGAAATATGATATTTGAAATAAATTTGAAATATGATATTTGAAGAATAAATTTTTGATTTTGATTCGATTACAAGTACATAAATATGCATTCATATGCTAATTGCACTACATGCTTGTAATATTTCACATATATGCGTGAAATAAATAATTATATTAATCCAATAAATTACAAAAATCTAAGTGCTAAAAAGACAGAGCAAACACTAGTCGGAACTTAGATTTATGCTAGCTTTAGGTTTCCGCATCGCACTATCAAACTGTGGAACGAGTTGTCACTTGGGGTAATTCCGACACGATATCCAAATCTTCAAAAAAAGAGCGTATTCCCATTTAAAAGGGCGACAACGCATCTATGACTCCTCTGATGTTGCTTGTGTCTGGCATGTTGATTGGCGGCGGTAATCGCGCCCAAAGGTTCCAGTTCGCCCTTCATAGTGCGTTCTGCGGTTAACCACAATCGACCAGAGCCTGTGTTTCCTGCTATAAATAATCAGGGATCCTTTATCAAAAGAACGTGCAGTTTAAGCCAGATGAGCGAGCTCCATTTTTCGAATAAATAGACAAACGTCAGGTGAGATTGTGATCAAATACTCTCTCATTTCAACGTTGCCGAATTGCACAGAATAAACACGACATACACAATATGTAATTTAGCTAAAAGAAAGTTTTTGTTTCAATAGGTTCAGAAACTACTGAATACTTTTGATAATAATTGATACAGGGATAGTTTGAGACTCGAAGAAAAACATAGGAAAAAGTTCTCCACGGGAAAAAATATATCTCACGGGAAAATCAGGTAAAAACATCAAGTCGGATATTATGGGGATGATTGAAACTTGGAGAATAACATAAGGCTATTTTCACCGACGATAAATGTATACTTACTTTTTGAAAATGCGATATAACGCAAAAGAAGACGCTCGTGGTTTCGACGAGCGGAAAGCAAGTAAGGAATAAAAACAAAGCATATCCGGAAGTAATCACATAGAACGTATGTAATACTTAAATGATAACATTAGTCATTATAGAAACAAGATTACATTCAAGATAACAACAAGTATTATGAACGTCAGATAACAAAAAAAAACTAATAAGCACTCATGTTAAATTACGTATCATACAACAAAAATAGTTTGTAAAACCTCAATGACAAACTCTACAATTTTAGAGTCGTCTGCTCTATCAATCCCCCTCACTAGAACTCCTATCCATTTCCCCATCGATTAAATAGAGCAGTGGTAGATACAAATAACACTCATTGTTAAAAGTTAACCAGTAATTAGAGTAAATGTGTTAACTAGGCGATACAAATTGGCTGCAGTCACGAGACACTTCAATTCTCTAATAGACATAGCGTAGCCTTCGTTCTGTAGTATGGGCTGTCTGAGTGATCAGTTCTATGGCATGATTACACCGTAGTCAATTATTTCTATTATATCAGGAACTTGTAACGAATTCCAAAATTGGTTGCGGTTCTATAGATAAGGAAATGTAGAGTACAATTAAAATTAATTGATTTGTTTTTCATATAGAGCAATTCGCTCTATCCCTTATATACTCGTATGTTCATTATTCATCTAGATTTGTGAAATGTATTTGCTATTGTATTTAAAATTATTTCTACGAAGACAACGACAGTCGCGACCAAGCTGAGCCTCTATTCTCGAGATATTAAGGATTCTATAATTATATATTAAAGATTCTTCATTTTCCTAAGTTCAATTGGGCATTTATTCCGCGCTCCTACAGTAAAGGAGAAGTGCGAGTGCATTGTGAGATAACCTGGATATCCTTACACACGAAGAAACTTCACGGAAATAGGGCCTAATTCACATAATTATAGGGAATAATGTATAAACATACTTAGTTGAGATAGAAGAGAGCGCCCTAAGTAGAGACATATGGGAGCAGTGATGATAATGATCAATGACATTATTACAAACTAGTGACCTCAAATAATTGACAAGAAAACTCCACAATTTTGGACTACAATATTTTTTCTAAGCATATCACGCTATTGTTCGGTCATAAAAATGAAAATCAATCAACTTGTTTCAAATGCTGATTCTTTATGTAAGGTGCGTGGTATATGACATTTAATTCTGTGTTCTTGTAGAGAAGGTAAAAACCTATTCCTGGGTAGTAGTTTCACGGTAATTTATGACCTTGTCATTCCAAAATTAGTGACTAACCGAAGTTTTTGCACTGCCTACGCTAACCAATCATCGAGATACCTTATAAGTTCTTGAATGAACTAATTTCTATCTTTAGCCACATAATTTGTCCGCAGCTTCTAGAGAAAATTTCATTTAATGTCCCAATGCGCATGAGACGTAATAATTTATATAATCTTTTTAATGTGCCCTTTGCGAACACTAACTATAGACGTAATAGCTATTTCATTAGAGTGATTAATCTTATAAATAGTATAAGTAGTGAAGTCGACATATTTAGTGATAGTTTAAAAAAGATAAAAAATGCACTGATACCGATTCTGTCTGCAATTTCTCAGATACCGATTTGATTCGATTGATTTAATTTGTGATTATGTTGTATTGTCCTCGTTGTTGTTGATAGATAGTAAGTAGTTTTACATGTGGTAGCTTTTTATTAGCTTGTAGCTTCTTATTTTTATTACTACATTGTTATTGCAAGCTGTTAGCTACCCAAATAAAATAAAATAAAAAATAATTAGGAAAAGAAATGAATGCATTAAAAAGAATTAACATCTGTTTTATAACTTACTCTGATTGTTTACTATTTCTGAAACTATCCAATTGGTTGTGTAGGAGGCAAACAAAATAATAAATTCAAATATGCATAAACAAATTTATTATAAAACGCCAATAAAACTGACGACTAATTTACACGTGTTATGTTGACATTTTAATTGTAAATACAGTTGTGAATCAGGAAAACATTAATATAATTATCACTGGGTATTCAATGAGGAATTGTATAGGGGAATCACTAAATCTATGAAACTAGTGACAATACTGCGTATCACATGAATATTTGGCGTCAATATTCATTTGTTTACGAACTTATGTTTTTATCGCAGTTTGATAGCTCGAAGCGTGCTTTATCACAGACAATCTACCCCGATATGTTTCCAGAGGGCACTTCACAACACAATTGAAAACCTTACAATTTATTTCTATGTCTTTCATCGCATCACGAATGTGAAGAGCGACTCTATGACGTCATCCAGATCTTTGCTGAACGGTGACAGTTGAGCTTCGTACGACGCCGCCTTCGACTTCCCAGCGACTGTCAGATGACAGCACGGGCCCACCATCTGGACCTTATCGCCGCTCCAACGCTTCACTATGGTCACTATCCCGTTCCCGCCAACAAGATGTATAGCACCATGATTATCACGCACCTCGACGGAGCAATCATTGCCAATGACCTCAATATCGCCTTGATTGCAATTGACCCTTACGATGCAATTGTTACCGACGACTTTCAAACGCGTCGCGTTCGTCTCCATCGTAACTTTCTTTTTGTTGCCGACTACTGAATATTTCTTCATGTTTAATAAGATATTGTTAATATATAAACACTTGGTTGACTTTCCTCGATAATAGTAATAGTAAAAAAGTTTGGAAGCACAAGTCTTCACTCAGTAGAAGAGTAAGCTTGAATAAGTTAACACGAGGCGTGCGACGATTTATATGCGCATAGGCATGTAGAGAGCGCGGTGCGCGGAGGGAGTCCCCTGTACATACAGCGCGTCATCCATTGATGAGGGCAATAATACTCGATTTCAGTATGCTATCTTTTTTTCTGACGGAAAAATTACTCGCACCTAGCAGTCAGTTATCGAAATGAAGATAACCGGTACTATTTCTTTAGAATTGCAAATTTGTTGTCACCGATTTTGCACTAACAGAGTTTAGGTTCTAAATATAGAGATTAGTCTCTGTGCCCAAATTTTTACTATAACATACGCTTTAATAACGGACACAGATTACTTGACCATACCTTTAGTAATTCCCCGCAGGTACAAAATTGTTAATCCTTACCGTTTCGAAATCGCTATTATTTTGCTATTAACTTTTTTGTTATATACGTTTTATGATTGAAGATGAGTTTTCTGATTCTAATTCATAAGCATAGGAAGGTAGAGTGAGTTATATATCGTTTTGCTTTCGATAAGTGCGTTGAACTTCAATCAACTATTATATGTTGATCAAGGTCTCTATATGAAAAAATATTTGCACAGACTACAGCTATATTGATCATGCATAGCTAATAGGCATCGCAACGACATCAAACTGAGTTGTTGTACTGCAGATGATCTGTTAAAAATAATAGTGTGGTACTTATTTTAATGACCATAATCGTTATTTTTATTCTGTGCCGTTTTTGCTATGTAGAAATAACAACATTACAAAATGTTAACATATGACGGTTTCCTTAAGTAAGCAATTTGCGATACCTTGTGTTTATCTCTACATTCCCGAATATTTTTTCTATTGAACGATAGATTTAAATATACTTTAACTCTATAGTCAGTAATGTATATTTAACTTATATTACTTATTTATAAGTACCTATACTATTGTCCAAAAAACAATTGAAAGAAATATATAACTAATTAAGAGATGATAACACTGGAATCCTTCGCCAGCACAATGCTTCAAAGTGTTATTCTGTCATCATCTAATAAACTATAAGAAAGCTGAACTATTCAAAATAAAGGAAGTTTTATCTATACTAATATTATAAAGAGGAAAGATTTGTTTGTTTGTAATGAATAGGCTCCGAAACTACTGGACAGATTTCAAAAATTCTTTCACCTTTGCAAAACTACATTATCCCCGAGTAACATAGGCTACTTTTTATCCCGGAAAAATCGACAGATCCCACGGGATGTGCAATAAAGGCTTCGCTCAAAAATTACTGCACAGATTTTCATGTGGTTTTCATCAATAGAGAGAGTGATTCTCGAGCAAGGTTTTGCGGTATCTTTTATCTCGGAAAAACGGATAGTCCCACGGGAGGCGCGATAAAACCTTCGCGCCATAAACCGACTTCTGCGCATATTTAGCCGTGGGCACAAGCTATGACCCTTAACACTCTATAGACCCAATCCCGAAATCCACGCAGGCGAAGCCGCGGGCAGAAAGCTACTTAAATATAAAAATAAAGCATCATAAAACTAATACGAAATTACAACACTATTACGATAAAATTTAATAAACTCTCTACAGACACGTACTTGCCATATTGACCTCCATATTGTAGTTCTATGTTAGTCGTGATTGTGGTGGTTTTAGTAGTACATATTTGTATACTGACTGTACAAGTATATTGTGTTACTGACTGTATAAAAAATGTGCATATATCCAAATTTCGTAATAGGGAATTTTTTCCATTACAAATATTTTTGGAACAGTATTATAATATTTTGTGTTTGCCACCGGTAAACCGCGTCACACCTACAGGAAAACAGGATATCGTTTTCCTAATCATTAGCCGAAAACTGTTTACCGACAATTTGAATGATCTTGCAAATAGATTAATGTAAGCGTCATTGTATTAAAATGTATATTTTTTCCTGTATTTTAGTTTTGTTTTGAATTTTTGATTATTTTTATTCCCACTTGATAATTATAACATTTTAAAGGCCTGTCAATCATTTTGTACAATCAACAAAATACATATATATATAGTTAAGTAAGTATCACGTGTGATTAATACTTCGTACTGCCTCACTCTATAGAGGACCTAATGTTTTTTTTTCATAATGAAAATACCCAAAAGAGACAGTTTACTACAAACGAACCAGTTTTCTGTTCTCATTTAATTCCGATCATTTTCATATTTATTCTCATGTAAAACCTTCTCTGGAATTTCACAAATAATTGAAAACCAAAACTAGCCAAGTCGTTTTTATTGTAGATCCATACTAATATTATAAATGCGAAAGTAACTCTGTCTGTCTGTCTGTCTGTTCCGCTTTCACGCCAAAACTACTGAACCGATTTAAATTAAATTTGGTACACAGATAGTCTAGATGCTGAGAAAGGACAGACGCTACCTTTTAAAGCAGAAAAGGGTTGTAAAAGGTTAAAAGGAGGGGGTGAAATGTTGTATGGCAGTATTGTTAAAACATATCCTTTCTGTGGGAAATTCGAATATAACGCGGGCTAAGCCGCGGGCGGAAAGCTAGTTTCTTTATAAATCTAAAAATAGTCTGTGGCGACATTTTGCAAAAAGAATGAGCCATGAACCACAAAAACAACTGTGAAATCTATTCGTCTGACATGACAACAAAACACCCAAACTGAGTTTAGTATCTGCGTTATCACAATAGCTAATACCTTAAATAGATAGATTCCTTGTAGTATAATGACGTAAATTGATAACGTTCTAATCCTTAGAACAAGTTCTGAGTCAGTGAATCGAAGTAATGGAATGTATGTCCATACGGGATGTTTTGGTCGAGGGAGTTTTGGTAGAGTTAAGAGTTTGGTAGACTTAATAACAACATTAATAAGGTTCCAAATTTTCTTGGAACATTCAGCATAACTTGCACTTATAAAATGTGTTTGACGTACATTATCTTAAGAAGAACACAAGTTTAACCACAGAGGCTAAAGCCCAAAGGGGGAAGTACATATCTCCAGAACAGTCTCCCAGTGCCCGCTGTAATAGTAGCGGAGTTTTGAAATAGCAATACACAGACTGTTTGCGAATCCACGTGCAGTATGCACGTAGGTATATGACATAAGCGATACTTATTTGGAAAATATTTATCATACTTGTTTAATTTACGAACTGCCAATTAATTTTTACCAAAACTGTAAAATAACAGTTCGTAATTATACAAATATTTATAATCACATATAATCTCCCGGAAGGGATTTACAGAGATTTAATTACAGACAATACACATCGCCCCCACTTTAACAGACTTCAAAAAAGAAGAATGTTTTATCAATTTGAATGTAGTTATCGTTTGCTACACGATTATTCTTTATTTTTATTGATTATATAGTTATTAATTATATTATGAAAAGATCACCTGATAGCAGGTAGAGTTGAGCCGTTCGTGAATGAATGCTTCAATTTAACTAGTCCACTTCGCAATTATATCTCCTTCACTCATTCATTCTGGTCCCAACTAGCTCAGTACTTCAATTAGTTCCCAAAATACTTCTTTCACTGAAAGAGAGTAAAGCGAACGGATAGATTACAAACATAGCGTGCGAGAGCGAGACAGTTGATTGGCTTGGCATCCTGTGGGTCAATTCCACTAACAAAATGAGCCGTACCATGCCGCTTATCCAATCCGAACGCTAGAATATCACGTCATCTAAAAATCTATGCGATTCTTTTGGTTATTTAAAAGTAACGGTTCGGCTGTGATTTGTTTGTGGAATACAGGAACTAGACTGCCCGCACAAAATTTCATGTCTTACTTGAATAATTAGTTGAAGGAATAATTTGTTTATGAATAATTTCATATTCTTTGCTTGAGTTTTAGTCTGCATGTGCATAATATATACGAGTGTGGCGTATACTAATCTAAATTCGTATGTAATATCTGAAAAAAAGTGTAAACATTTCAATAGTTATTAGTAACTTTTAATTACTTCTGCATTATGTATCATACATGTGTTTAGTTATGTAGACAAATTGACAGACGTCTCATACCTACTTAAAAAAACTACGATACAGATGGACTAATTGGACTATACGAATGAAGTGACGTGAATGAACTAAGCGATAAGGTGACTCAAATGGACTACTAAAGTACTGAGCCATGTGAACGAAAAGAACTTCATCTAGTCCAGTTGAAGTATATCATTTTTAACACTTCAGTGAAGTATTTTGCGCACCTCTAATAGCAAGCGATTACTGTCACCCACATATACTTGCATTACCAGAAAAGTTAGGTTTGGATCGATATAAACAAAAATAATTTTTAGATTAAACTATTTTTAAATTAAACCAAAATTGAATTCAAAACTTAAACTGAAATGTAATAAAATAAGACATATTTTAGTTACATTACATTGGTGCCAGAAGTCAAGAAGACATAATCCTGTCTTTGTGGAGGCTGGAATACGGCGCACTCCAAATATAATTAAATAGATATTCATGTAGCAATACAATCAATAATTTTGTTGATGGTCCTTTATTATTATCCTATAATATTTCTTGGGGCGAGCTTAATTCCTCCGTCTGAGCAGTTAGCAGAAATATCATTGCAATAGGTTCCCTTCTCCTCTTTACCCTCCTTAATTCCTCTTGAAACATGCACGGGAGGCAAGGGAACAATAACACATATATTTTAATTAAGGCACAAATACAGATATTAGTATGTTGTTCAGAACTAAAAATTTGACCGACTGATTATATAAATCTAATCAGATAATACAAGACAAATTATAAGACTTGAGTATTTGATATTAATATTAACTTGTGTACTCCTGTGTACTTTTCGTTTATTTTTGGTTCGTTGTACGGATCTTTAAAAAGGAGTACAGTTATCAAATATTACTGTAAGTATTGATCACAGCATGAACGAGTCATTAACAATAGTAACGCAACAATCAATTTAAATATTACTCTAGTTATATTTTAGTAGTTATATTTAGTTATTTAGATTGTTGCGTCACCTTGTACTGTCCCTTTTAAAGTACCTAACCAATAAAAATATCTGATAGTTTTTGGCTAAGAAGCTAAAATATCTCAATTTTAATTTAAGAAGTGTCTAATTTAATAAAAAATAAGTATCTCATGCAGATTTAGTGTTTAAAATCCGCTAGATAAAGATATGAATTGATTTAACATGTGCATATTTCAGGTTAGGATACATAGGGACAGGTATGCTAGTGACTCATCGCTAGAGAACGGGTCCCACGCTGATTATAAAGGAATCCAATGGTTTGGTTTGGTTCAAGTTAAAAGAAAAAATGGTATACGCTGTGACATACCAACATAAAACTTGAACTTACGCGAATATAAAAAGCACTATATATGCATATATTAGATATATTTATTAGCTAAGCATATCAGGAGACGAATTTTTGAAACAATAGAAAACCAATTCGCATTCGAAATCGTGAGATTCATATATGAATTACCGAATTCACTATTTCTGAATTTTCATTTCGTGCGTTGTGCAACGAGTGGTTCAACCCACTCGTTTTTGATTTCTACTAGTAGAATATCCAACGCTGAAGTGACCTTGACAGTGATTCGTTTCACGTGTGGGTCATCACCGGTATTTTGTTTTTGTTGTTATGATGTTGAATTTTTTTAAGATTTTTTTTTAATAACAACACTGAATTCGAGTGATACAAAAATCTAAAAAATTGTAAGCAGTAGAAAATAATTTCGCGCACGATTTGTATTCGTATTTGAATTCCAAATTCACGTCTAATGATTCAAAATTACATCTCCTGCTCGTGGTTTACTTCCACAATCAATATACGAGTCTTCCCACCAAAACTAAGATGTCGAAAACCCCCCAAAATAGTTTAATACATCCTTGGGGAGGGATGAGTATCCAATCAACAGTGCTGAAAGCGTCACGGTCATTTAACAGCCTAACGTACCTAATTTCCAAAAAACGCGATATTTCACACTGCTCTACGTCGTGTATTTTTTATTCGTTTGCCGCGCATTGTTGCGCGAAAAGCGTTACTAAGGCAAAAACAAAAACAAACCGCTACGACAATAGTGAATCAGTATCACCTAAAACCTATTCCACACGGCAAAAGCATTTGGCCAATAAATAAATAAAAATCATGAAAAAATACTCATATATACATCTCAAACTCAAACTCATATACACATATTGTGTATCACATACAAAAAAAAACAGTTCAAAAACAACACTTATAACAAGTAACTAAGGTGCTAGTGAATCGTTAGCAAGATACCGGATCTTGCTAGCTTGCTCTATATGAACGAATCTAACGTCACAGAATTCTAAAACTTTCAACAGTGTTTCTTGAATGCTCCCAGAGATGTCAACATCGATAGGCAATGGAGCCTAAGCCTAAATTGTTGTATGTATTAATATATATTTTAATGAAGTTTTTTTAAATAGTTACTTATATAACTACTGAATTAAGCGTTATAAATACGTCATGCTTGTGTAAATTGAGGCTGCAGTGGATGTAGACTACGTAGGCCATTGACTTAGCGGTCCAAGATGCGTTGTTTGTTGTCTCACAAAATGTTGACATAACAACGAGTTAGATTTGACATTGATCTTAAAACAACTCTTATATTGCGGAGGCGTAATAGCGAAGGTTGTTGTCGAGCAAATGTATATTTGGACATATTGTTACCTATACTTTCCATCGTGGTCTAAAAGACCATGTGCACCGAATTTTTTTTTAATGTGATAAGTAGACAAACAAGCAAATATTTTTAATTTACAGTCGGCAAAATCTCCACTTAACATGCGAATAGGTCAACACCGCCTTCAGCGAACTTCATCATCATCATCACTTAGCCAATCATAGTCCACTGCTGGACATAGGCCTCTCCCAATTTGCGCCACAACACCCGGTCCTCCGCCTTCCGCATCCAGTCCCCTCCAGCGACCTTCTTCAGATCGTCAGTCCACCTGGCGGGGGGGGGGCGTCCTACCTTACGATTGCCGAGTCGCGGTCTCCATTCAAGGACTCGTCTGCTCCATCGGCTATCAGTCCTTCGGCAAACGTGGCCAGCCCATTGCTACTTCAGCGAGCTTATTTCGCGAGCTATGTCGGTTACTCTGGTTCTTTGTCGAATGACCTCATTACGAATTCGATCCTTCAAAGAAACTCCGAGCATAGCTCGCTCCATAGCCCGCTGCGCGACTTTAAATTTGTGGACTAACCCGACCGTTAATGTCCACGTTTCGTCGCCGTAAGTCATAACCGGTAGGACGCACTGGTTGAAGACTTTCGTCTTTAGGCATTGCGGTGTAGGCGAAGAGAAGACCCGACGAAGCTTGCTAAACGCTGCCCAGCCCAGCTGGATCCTTCGATCGACTTCTCGCTCGAAGTTGTTTCTACCAAGCTTAATTGCCAGCCCTAGGTAGATATATTCTTGAACAACTTCGAGCATCGATCCTTCGACATATATCGGTCTCGGCATGACATGTCCATTGAACAGCGAACTTATTCAACCAAAATCGGCAAAGTATTCGTAGACCGCGACACTTCCTTAGAGATCCCCCTAATCAATTAACGCAGGACCTTCACCACCTGCAAGTGGCGGCGACGGAGCCATCGCGTCCCTTGCCAACCTTTCTCGACAGCCTTCTGCTTAGACACGAGTAGGTTCTTCAATATAGGCCGGAGCCATTTGGGTGTAACGTACTTCTTCTAGCGCATATACTCTCTTAATAGGGCAATGCTGACTGTGCCTCTCCTGAGGTGCGGTCCTGCCTATCACGTAGAGTCATTACGAACGGCTTAAGGTGACTAGTGGAGGATTCTCAATCTCTTCTCTCCAGAGAGAAAAAAAAAACATGCGAAGAGGGCATGTGATAGCTACAAATATTTTATCGCTTAGGACTGTCCACCTGATGGTAATTGCTTACAGTCGCCTACAGCACATGTGGTTTCTGTAAGATTGCATGAGCAGCATAACTGTAACTCCCATAAAAACCGTAGTATACGTTGCCAACATGTGGCATGACCCAGTAATTCAATCCAACTACTGGGTACTATGAGTTATAACATAGCAACGAGAACACAGCTATTTTGGGACAGAAATAGGTAAGACGAAGGTACCCAAGCAAACCCTGCTAGTCTCCCTCCGATAAACTAAATGGAGTTTATATTATTCTATTTATTAAGTAAGCAGAATCAAGGTCGAGTGAAGTAAAATGTCTTATGGAAATCTTTAGGCATTGAATGTTCATACACTGGCACTAATGTAGATTCTCTTGTTTATTGAATACGTCTTGGAAAGGAGATAATTTTTTTTAGGCCCACTAGAAAACGGCAACGTTTATTGATATTACTGAACTCTGAAATATCAATTCATTACTAAAAGCAATTGCACGATATTATGAGTAAAAATGAAACGGGAATAATAAAATCAATTAATTAAACTTAGTAATGACTTTTGACATTTGAGGTAAAGGAACTAACGTTTTTTAAATCAAAATTAAAGATGATTTATTATTTTATTTATATATAAATATAATAATAGATAAAGGATAGTGTATTATTTCTTTTTTATTTTATTTAAAAGTATTGAACTCTCAATAATTATTTTAATACTGTTTTAGATTATTTTAACTATTAGTTCGTCAGTCCAGTATCGTCGTCAAACGGAACGCGTCATCATTTTTGACAGCGACAGAATGGTACCTACACTGACATCTAATTGACGTCGGTTTGTTTTCAACCGAATTCTGTGTTTACGTTTCCAACGGCTTGATTTCGTTTTCTTTTCCGTATCCAGTATTTAGAATGCAAAAAAATAATACGATTTCGGGCGTTTGGTAGTGGCCAAAGAAGATTGTATTTTTCAAGAATAAAAAAGTGTTAAATAGCATTTACATAAATATATAATTTGAATACAAATCAAAGCTACTAACTACTAAGAATTTTTAGGTTATTTAATCTTCATGTTTTAATTGATTTCTCAATATTCCCGTTAGATAAAAACAAGCTAATGTTCCTTATAATATCTAGGGTTAATAAGAAATTATTTAACGTATGTCTCATTAATAAACGTTACATTTTGTAGTGGGCCTATTCTCCATACAAGAAAAAATTATCTCCTTTCACCATGGACTCAAACATGATAATATCATGTTTGAGTCCACGGTGAAATTTCCAAGACGTATTTATGGGTTTGTCGCTACAGAACCGTACTGCTGATATCGACGGGAGAAACCCGCTAGATAGCATACGTGACTATCTACCGATACAAAATCGATAATGTATAGATGAATTCGATAATAAATTACGCTGTACATTTTTAATCATAACAATAATACGTGATTTTGAGTGATTGCGCAAATGCATAGCTATCTGTTATATCGCAAATATCGCCAATATCCCTTGTATCGCAAAATCGCCGGCATGTTACTATGGCGATGAAATGTTATCTGATAAATCTGGTGATTAAACAACAATATTATCGCTGACGTATTTGCATGTTGTCTTTCGGGGAAATCACCGATGCATAAAAAGTGCCCCTTTTTTGTTATTGTTTGTTATGATCATTATCTTGACAAGCGTCCACTGTAATTATGAAACATTATGAGATTGTTGATGGATGATCATTTTACGTTAGCCTTTTGCACATTGTTTTCGTTAGTAGAGGTTTGGTATTTGTAAAAAATGCTATACTTATTTTATAAATGATAACGCTTTTTTTATCGCTATAGCGTATACTTCTACGTTCAGTATATATACATTTGTCTTATTTATTTATTTAACTAACTCTAGGAGGTAGACTCTGTACCAGGGTCGTCTGCATGGGTACCTCCGTCTTACCTATTTCCGCCGCCAAACAGCAGGGTTCGCTTTGCTGTGTTCCGGCGTGAAGGGTAAGATAGGCAGTGAAATTACTGGGTACTGTGACTTTACATCTTATGTCACAAGTTGGCAACGTACACTGTGGTTCTTATGAGGTTTGCAGATTTGCTGCGAATCTCGTGGGAACCACATGTACTATAGGCGACTGTTACCACTTACCATCAGGTGGGCAGCCTGCTTGTTTGTCAACTTTATCAATAAAAAAAAAATCACTATTTCCATACATTTCATGCGAAACTGTAAGAAACGACTAAAGCCTCTTCAATATTAATAACTAATTTTATCACCAGAATCGTTTGACGTATAATAAATGTTTGTTCCCAAACACAAATTATTCCCAAAATGTGTACACATTCCCACCGAGGGCACGGGCCTACTCTAACTTATTTTTAGTTATGACGATTAGGCCTTAGTGACGCTGGCCCAGAGCAGATCGGTTGCCTCAAGATTCACCGTAGGAGCGACAGATAAATGTACATATTTTTTTAGAGGGGAATTGCACCTTATGCGCTGTGACACCGCGCTGGCTAGGCGCGGCCGTGTGTGGGGCTCTCCGGTCTGACAGGACCGGCCTACCCACTAAAACCCCCCTGAGTTCTCTAGGCCCATGCGGGGCACATGGCGGTGCGCTTTCTCGATTCTACCGCCATAAGAATTTATCTTATGGCGGTAGAATACATAGTACATATGAAATCCAAAAATCAACAGATTCGTAGACCAGTGCCAAGACCATATCGCCACCGTCGCAAAATTCATATATTTGAATGTTATATGTGACAGTGTATTATGAAAATCTGTTCAAGATATTTTAATAAGCTATAAATGGTATTTCCAGTAAGTACAATTAAATTAGAAATTATGTTTTCTATCAATTGACTACTATTCTCCAAGTTATTATGGAACTGAAACGGCTACAAGATCGAAACAAAGTGAACATATGCTGTAAGACTATGAGAAATATCGATCTTTGCTCTATCTAGTATTCCTGAAAAATTAATATCAGTATACCTACTCATATATTATCAGTATATCTCGTGCTAGTATCTGCGTCTTTCAACTTGAAAACATATTCAAATTCGTCGTACCTGTGCTCCAATTTGATAAGATTATGAGTACCAAACAAAAATATTTTGTTGTACTCGACCAAACGATTATTTATTTGATAACAAAAATTTAATTTTTTTTTATTTTTGTTAATTTTTAATAGATTTTAACTAAAATATTGTATCACTATCAACATCATGTGATCAATTTTTTCATCTGAATTTGGTACTATATTTTCAGAAACATTCTGTATTTATATTTTATTTAAATGTATATTTTTATTTTGTTTTATGTCTATTCCACTATATATATATATCCATTCTCCTCAAATAAACACCATCGCAATTTATATTCCCCGCCTTAAAAGTTATTTATCCATCAACTGTTTCTTAGGTTTTCCTCAACTCTTATCATTCAATCATAATTACCATCCATATTCGTCTTCACTAAGCCACCTTTGGATTTCTTCACAAGTGTATACAGATTACCTCACGATGATTCTTAATCGTAAGAGCATCGGGTAAATGTACATATGAAATTGGAAAAACGAAAAAGCATTAGTTCAAGGACCTCTGGATTAGAAGACAAATACCTAGCGAAACCGAAGCAATAAAAAAAATTGCATGCATTGCCCAATATTTTACGAAGTCAAATCATGTAATTCCCAGACTGAAGCGTATGTCCGGTGCAAAAGCCACAACCGGCAAAAAATGTGTCACCAAGTGAAATCCTACTAAAGAGGTGATTTACCTCGAACTGGTTTACCTTAACACACATCGGAACTTCGGATATTATGACATAGATTAGCATAATCAATATGTAGATGAACACGTTTTTATTATTCATATTTGTCAGGTTCGGAAGTAAAACGTCATATTATATTACAATGAAAATCAGTAAATTAATAATTTTTTGAATCATGTTACTTGCTCAAACTTTCATTTGAGCAAATAACTAAATTGAGAGAAAAAAGGAAGCGAAAAATACTATTGTTTCATAGTTAAATTCCTATCAATTAGGTAACAAGTCCCAAAATTTTTACGCACTCAATTATTTTTAATACTTTTTTTATAATAGTATAGTGCCGAATAATCGCCATAAAGAATTTATTTTAATGTCACAGTCTACAGTGATTCAGAGGTCGTAAGTTCAAGACGATTTGCTAGACGTAGGGACTATCAAAATCGGCCCACAAGTTTGGTTTCTAAATGTACCACACATGCATAGGCTGATATAGGTAATATGGTGGAGGGAATGGGAGGCTGTAACTTCCTTCTCTGAAAATGTTATTTCTCAAAAGGAGGCAGCGGAGAGGGAGCGGGAAAACGATCCTTACGCCGCTCCCATCTGACGCAGACAGCTGGGTGGTAGAGGGCGAGCATTTATAGCCACTCAACGACCACACAAGGTATGGCCTGTGCGCTAAGGTGGCTCCTCAAATTTGCATGCAATAGCTCCCCCGTCTGGGGATTACCTCCATGTCCACGCAGTCCCACACATGCGTCAATACCCGACCCGTAGCTGGCCGGTTTGTCCATGGATGATCTAGATAATTTGGGCTTCCAGTATCGCTTTAAGTGAGGACAGAATGGACATCTGGATGAGTCTCCCACACGCCTGTTAATTAGCCATTGACAGGTATGGTGCGTATAGCGTAACAGCATTCCACCTCCTTAAAGAAAAAGGCTGATATAGGTAAAAATAGTTTCCTGATTCCTTTGAGTAAAGTATTAATAAATGAGTCAGGTAACTATTGACTAAAGGAGTATTAGAAGTGAAGAAATATGAATCATTTCTAGTCCAAGCAATTTTATAAGCACGTGTGCTTGATTGTGACGAGTATCGATAAATAAATAACGTTATAATAGCGCGATGATTGTTTTCGATTAGTACTAGTATATGGTAACATATGTTTTTTCAGTGTAACGTAACAGAGCAATTGTTATGTAAATTTATGTTAATAAATGTAACCACGTAAATTCCAGTTCGAACAAAAACCGTACAACAATTAATTTTTCACTGTAATCCGTATGAAAGATGGTTTACATTTTGGTTCGTTCAAAGTAGTTGAAAGATTTATGTGTAGCAAATAGAAGATAATACAACAATGGGAATATACAGGTATTGTTCAGATTAATTCCTGCTGCTAGTTTCCGTCACCGTTCTACGCGACACAACATTCATCCTCATCACCTAGACGCTTGGCAGTCCACCACAGTGCGTTGTTCTAGGAATTTCCCGTCACGCACTACTAAACTGTGGAATGAATTGTCGCCTGCAGTATATCCGAACCGATGCGATATGAAATCCTTCAAAAAAAGAGCATATTCCCATTTAAAAGGCCGGCAACGCATCTGTGACTCCCCTGGTGTTGCGGGTGTCAATGAGCAGCTGTCGCTAACCATCAGGTGCTCCGTTTGCTCGTTTGCTGCCCTATCCTAAAAAATAAAATATATATAATTAACGCGTTATGATTGCAGAAACAGTTCACTAAATAACGTAAATATGATCTTCCGCTAAACATAGCACATTTATTGAAATAAAAATCATATGCACAATGTTACATTGACTCTTTATTACATTCTTTTCTCTCTGTATAAACTTAGATTAGGGTATATTAATTTCGTATCACACATACTCGTACATATATTCATATAATAATTTTAATGGATGATTTTGATTAAGTCATTTTTAAGTGTCTAACTTAATAATTCATTTTTATAGTGGTCCCTTCTGTGTATAAAAACGTTCTGAAGAGTATGTCATTTTTCTTTAGGTTATACACAAACATCCGCTTTGTTTTCTTAAAATATCAAAATTCTGTTGACTCTTGTTTTGTTTTAAGTATTATATTAAGATGTCTCTAATTCTGTAATTAAGATGTGTTAATACATCATCCATTAGTATTAAAAATTACAAATGCCACTGTCCAGGCACTTCGCAGAGATCAAATTGCGCTGAAAACCGTAAATCAATCTTATAACACCCACGGAAAGAAGTTTAAGTACACATATCAAAATCAATATTGTATGTATACAAAGAAACACGTCAGACTTTACATGTTGACCATGAGACAGCTCTTTTGTCGTTCATAATAGAGGTGATTTTCGTAGTGTAAAAAATATATATTTACACCTGTTATAAAATAAATAGTATATCAAATCTTCCTATTTGCCGTCACTTGAAAGCAGGTCCAGGCGTTCCTATGCTGCATTACAAATTTTCTTAGTAAAATCGCAATAGAAAGATTGACGTACTCGACGGCTCATATAGGCATGCGTCTGCGCAAGTTCAACGCATGACTCATTCGCTCTCCGCTCCTCGCTCGTTTTTCTGGAGCGGTCCGGTTCAAGTCGGGAGAGGCAAAGATTAAATATTGCTAAAACCACATCTTCACTTTACAAAGCATCCTACAAAAAAAATGCACTTACACACAAACTTAATGACTATTCTATTATTTTCATTTACAGCTACTACTTAATTTCATATCTTAATATATATATTTCTTGTGTGCGTGTGTATGTGACTGAACTCCTCCTAAACGACTGGACCAATTTTGATGAAATTTTTTGTGTGTATTCCAGGGGGCTTGAGAATGGTTTAGATTCACAATACGGTCATATAGATATTGTTTTTCAGCTAAATTATTTATTTAAAAACATTTGAGACAACGTGAGACAACGTGACATTTGAGACATTTGACATTTGAGACATTTGACAGGACAACGTCTGTTGGGCCAGCTAGTAGTATTAGAAAAATGTATGATTAATGATTGTATGTGGCAAAATAATGACAAATAAATATTAAAATGCCTAATGTGGTACTAAACAATCTCTCATTTTAATTTTATTAGTAATCAATTTATATATAATATATATATAATAATGCTTAACCACAGATAACGTATGCTTTTTTCCTCTTTGGAAACGACAGGCTGAGAATCCTCATGTACATATAAGATACAACCAAGCGCCCCGGAGATTATTGTCGGACTCCTGACGAATCGAGGCGTCTCGAGCCGATAAACCTACCGACTAAACTCAGCCTTAGACTTAGGCTTTAATGACATATGCCTCGTCGTGATAAGGGCGTATGCTTACCAATTTAATCATTCGTTTATAAATAATTAGCTTTCTGCCCGCGGCTTCGCCCGCGTGGATTTCGGGATTGGGTCTATAGAGGGTTAAGGGTCATAGCTTTTGCCCACGGTTACATATGCGCGGAAGTCGGTTTATGGCGCGAAGGTTTTATCGCGCTTCCCGTGGGACTATCCGTTTTTCCGAGATAAAAAATACCGCAAAACCTTGCTCAAGAATCACTCTATCTATTAATGAAAACCGCATGAAAATCTGTGCAGTAGTTTTTGAGCGAAGCCTTTATTGCGCATTCCGTGGGATCTGTCGATTTTTCCGGGATAAAAACCCTATTATTTAATACGGACTTTCATCTTTACGTCTGCGAAATTTCAAAGCAATCGGTTCAGTAGTTACAGCGTGAAAGCGGAACAAACAAACAAACAAACTCACTTTCCGATTTATAATATTAATAAGGATAACTTACTTTTAATGAGCAAATAAGCTGCAACGATGAGTTGTTTCGATGTCGCCAGACAGAGCGTCTTTCTCATTTATACTGTTAGTAGGTATATGAAATTGTCAACTGAAAAGAAAGCGATGTGGTGGCATGCCAAAAATATAAAAAAGTAATGATAAAGTAGCGATTTGATGACCTCCGTAGTCGAGTGGTAGTGCACCGGTTTCAAGGTGTCGCCATCTCTGAGGTCCCGGGTTCGAATCCCGGTGGGGGCAGATGTTTGCGTGATGAATGCGAGCATTTGTACCTTAGTCATGGTTGTTATTATATATTTCTATCAAAAACATTTATATATGTATAATATAAGTGTGTGTATACGTTACCCATCTAGGGTAACATATACACTACCCATAACATAAGCCTTACAGAGCTTACTTTGGGCTAGGCTAATTGGTGTGAGTGTGAGAAATATTTATATATGTATAATATATGTATGTCTATCCGTTACCCTGGATCCCATAACACAAGCCTTACAGAGCTTAGTTTGGGCTAGGCTAATTGGTGTGAGTGTGAGAAATATTTATATATGTATAATATATGTATGTCTATCCGTTACCCTAGATCCCATAACACAAGCCTTACAGAGCTTACTTTGGGCTAGGTTAATTGGTGTGAGTGTGAGAAATATTTATATATGTATAATAATATATGTATGTCTATCTGTTACCCTAGATCCCATAACACAAGCCTTACAGAGCTTACTTTGGGCTAGGCTAATTGGTGTGAGTGTGAGAAATATTTATATATGTATAATAATATATGTATGTCTATCTGTTACCCTAGATCCCATAACACAAGCCTTACAGAGCTTACTTTGGGCTAGGCTAATTGGTGTGAGTGTGAGAAATATTTATATATGTATAATAATATATGTATGTCTATCTGTTACCCTAGATCCCATAACACAAGCCTTACAGAGCTTACTTTGGGCTAGGCTAATTGGTGTGAGTGTGAGAAATATTTATATATGTATAATAATATATGTATGTCTATCTGTTACCCTAGATCCCATAACACAAGCCTTACAGAGCTTACTTTGGGCTAGGTTAATTGGTGTGAGTGTGAGAAATATTTATATATGTATAATAATATATGTATGTCTATCTGTTACCCTAGATCCCATAACACAAGCCTTACAGAGCTTACTTTGGGCTAGGCTAATTGGTGTGAGTGTGAGAAATATTTATATATGTATAATAATATATGTATGTCTATCTGTTACCCTAGATCCCATAACACAAGCCTTACAGAGCTTACTTTGGGCTAGGCTAATTGGTGTGAGTGTGAGAAATATTTATATATGTATAATAATATATGTATGTCTATCTGTTACCCTAGATCCCATAACACAAGCCTTACAGAGCTTACTTTGGGCTAGGTTAATTGGTATCCGTTACCCTAAATCCCATATACAAGCCTTTTTTTTTCTCTAGGAGTGGTAGGCTGAGAATCCGTCACAAAGGGCACGAAACGTACCCAGGATACCCGCGCAACGGCAAATGTCACGAAGGTTATGTTGGACTCCATACCATCAGAGCGGTCCGGTCAACTAAACTCAGCTTGAGCCATAAGGGCCCTATGGCTACGGAATAAACGGAATAACACAAGCCTTAGAAAGCTTAATTTGAGTGTAATGATTAAATATTAGATTATTTATTAATTATTACTTATGACTGTCAAACTACGACAGGGTGAAAAACTAGGCTTGAAATTTTGAAAATGAAAATTCTTAAGAGTAATAACGAATTATAAAATTTATTTATTTATTTATTTATTTCCTATAATAATTGTTACAAAATAAAACTTATAACTATCGAACTCTACACTAAGCTTAGCTTGTATCGTAGAATCCAGACCACGATACCCAAGAATATACAATACACAGCTCGAGCGACTTAAACTAAATAAATAATGTATGTACATTTAATTCTGGCAAATAAATACAAATAGTCAATTAATTTAAAATTAAGAAAAGGAATACAAACTAAAACCATTAGGTGCCCAGGTATATGAAGTGATATTAATCCCAAAGTTAACAATGAATTGTGTATGTGTGTTGTTTGTGTGTGTGATGTGTATGTGTGTTACAGAGTGTATGTAAATGAATTTCTGATTACCTGTCATATTCACAGCACAAGTCATATTGCCAATAACTTTTCAGTTTCCTTATAATCTAGTCCCATAAGCCAAGGCTCTAGTAACTTCCGTACCTGGTGGAAAATCTTTCACGTAATAGCTTAGTCACAACAACTATTCGTAATAAGAACGTAAATTGTATTTCCACGAATTCAATTTGTAAATACTTATTTCGGGTTTGTGATTTTTATATAACATATTTCTAAGTTATCTTTGTTATGTTTCTTATCCACGATAACCCCCAAATAATTCGCATACCGTTGCGTCACATACGTCACAATATTACAAGAAATGATAAACAAGAACAGATAAAACTTCAGAGAATTGATATAGATATAAATAATATCAATTCGCTTAAAATTTTTTACTTTGATTTTTAACTCTACAACTTAAAACTTTAGTGTCGAAATCCAATGTAGAAATATGATATTTTGGTGTAGAAAGGTACGTCGTATACAAAAATGTCTCAACATTTGCCTAGGATCAGATATCAGATAACAGTTCACACAGGAAACAGAAAATGACAACCAAAACATTAGTAGTAAATGCTTTAATTATTTTCAGTGAATCATAGAATGGAGTGTAAAGGCAAAGATAAAGAAATATACATACCATTGTAATGTGGGTGTGCTTCAGTCTGTCCAGAAATGCAAAGAACAGTATTCACATATCTAGATACTGATTTGGCCAAAACTGTTTACAACTGTGCTGTAGAATATGCTTAAGCTTGAAGGAAGCTATGTATGAACTCAGTGACGAGAAAACGCACTTTCATTTCGTTAGAGGTAAGGCCATGGAAGACTTGGATACTGCCTCAAAAACCTGGGATAAGCTGTCAAACTAGATAAATCCAACATTAAAATTAAGACCTATCGCCACATTGGACTTGGCTGGGCAACGTTCGTGAAGCAAATTCTCAGCCCATCTTTGCAGTACCTCAAGACATGCATGATCGAATGAAAACGTTGAAATACGTAGAAAAAGCAGGGCCATCGACATAAAAAATTGCGAACCTTACGTGACAAAAAGCAGAGTACATTCTTCGTAGAGCTAATAGCCGTTAGAACGGTATGAATATAACGGGAAACTCATCGTCCGTATACCTTCCACGAGGTAGACCAACAATTTGATGCAGATGGTAGGAAAGTGGTAGACGTTAACAACCCAATTAACGGTGTAGAGATTGATGGAAAAGGCCTATATCCAGTAATAGGTGTTTTAACTCATATAGTGGTGATTCTTGTGTAAGTAGTCTCTGATAAGCGCTGGTGACTTATTAGGCGTTCGTCTCATCCACTTGTCTACTTGTATTAATATACGCCTCTTAAAGTTCAAGTTTGCGATTATCTTACCGCCTCTGTGATGTCGTGGTTAAATTCACCCAAGATGTTCGAAGCTTGATACCCCATGATGCAAAGGACTGTACTACAAGGTATTTTAATCGACATTTTTAGCTTTCAGCCAGCATTATACCGGGTTCTCCCACAGAAATGTATTTTTCCTTGATCCTTATTCTATCAATGATGATAATTGGGTGAATTGGGTACACTAATAGCTAATAGGACGAGGATGACCTCCCTTATTAGCGTACCCAAATTTATCAGTCTAAAATGGACTATGGAAGCAGATTTTGAACAGCGGATTTTGTTAGATATTTTGCTATAGCAGCCCTCGTGGCCAAAAAGGGTCGCAGTCAAAAAAAAATTTGCTGCAAGTAAAAAGGTTTTAAACACTTATGGATCGGGGTCGGGACCTGAACCCTAATAGTGCTGGTTGCGTGAGTTATAACCTGGCTCTAACACAGCGTAACTGATTGTAGTAGCCTTGCGAGTATCCTTAAGCTGTGATCCGCGTGAAGGTGTAACAGTGGGATCATTCACATTTCTGCAGTCTTTCAAGTACCTATATAAAAATATTTGTACCGCAAATACCGACGCTGATATAAAGTAGCGTCCACTACTTAATAAGAATCACGATAACAAAGTAGGCCACGCATATTAATTCTTGGCACGTGTAGCGTCGTTTCTGTTTATTTCTTAATCTACTCAATGTTTCCAATGTAATCCATGAGTCATGCATTTCTCGACGCGATTACATCAATTTGGTAATGGCGCGGCGAGACAGGTGATTCACGGGCCGTACAATTGTTGACATCCAGGAACTGATGGTTAGATAGCATTTTTGATTACCGAAACAATGACTTTTCGTTTGGTACGGAGAATATTCGTAGTTAGTAAGATTTAGTATTGAAATTTTTGGAAGGAAATGTACAGGAAAATCTGTGTTATTATGACGCCAGCGGAAGTATGTCAATAAGTGTAATCACAACTAGAGTTTCTCTGCGAGAATTCTCGAATCGAGAATTCGCGACAAATTTTGCCTTACTCGAGACGAGAAAAAAGTGGTTGAGAAATGGAGAAATTAAGTCAATAATTTTTAAAACTTAATACGAAATCGACTATCCGATAATGCTTTAAATGCCCTCGTATTTTTGAAGGCTTATTTCCTAAATTATAAAAGTACCTAGTGGCCTAGCTTTCGGAGCAGTTTCCTCTTTAAATTGTGATTATAATTAGTCTGAATATTAATTATTTGTTATTGTTACGTAAGTATCTTAAGTATACTTACGTAACAAAAAAGTTTATATATAAAAAAAAATGTATACTGAAAAGTTGGACGAAAATAAGTTACCTGACCTTATTGTTATTCATTGTAATTATGAAGCTAGTCTGATTGTTTGATTTTTATACCTAATTCAAAAACTGTCGTTTCAATTATACATTTTAATAGAAAAGTTCGTAGTACAGACAGAGACTAAAGTAAATACTATATAAGTATGTAATGTAAGGTACTAAATTATATTGTGGTGACATGATGGCATTGTTTTTAGAAGATATTTTATTTGTTTTTCCCAAAGGTGAAGACTATTTAGTCCTAAAATTGTGTGTAGAAATAATAACTAAAGATCTCGCTAGATTTTATTTCGTTTAATAATAATTTTACTTAACATAACATAAACCTTTATTGTACCACATAAAATACACACACACAAAAAAAAGAGAGAAAATAACAAATGTACAAAAGGCGGCCTTATTGCTAAACAACAATCTCTTCCAGGCAACCTAGGACCAGGAGATTTCAATATAGGATGGGTACAGTAATTGGACAGGACAATAGGCTATAACTAGTTTAAGTTAAGGAATATTTGACAGGAAGTGAACACGGACTTGATTCTTAAAGGACTTCAGCGTTCGTGCTCCCCTAATACCTTCCGAGAGAGAGTTCCACAACCGGACGGCATAAGCCGAAAAAGAATATGAAAAAAGTCGGTACTTCGGGGCGGTATATCCAGAGTCGGATTAAAATTAGAACGCAAGGCACGACATGACGAATGGGATCGAAAAGAGAACAAAGATTTAAGGTAGGATGGAGATGTTGGAAGGTACAAAATATTGTAAAGTAGGGATGAAACGTGTAAGTCTCTGCGCTGGCGAATAGGTAACCACTTCAGTTGAGAGCGATAATTAGAAACATGGTCAAACCTATGCAGATTGAAAATGAACCTGATGGCTGCATTTTGCAGCCGCTCCAAGCAGTCAAGTAGTTCCTCAAATACTTACTTAAGTTATAGTCAATTGAAATTAATAATAAATGTTGTTGATTGATAAATGTTGTTGAATATTGCATAAAAAGCGTAGTTTTATTGTTAAAACACACATATTTTTTTAAATGTTCATATATCTCGACAACCCGAGAAATAGTGGTCGAGAATTCTCGTGCTCCGAGAAATAAAAAAGCTCAAGAATTGAGAAACCCTAATCACAACGATAATTTGAAAATCTTTTCATGTCGTATCGTGTACCGTTTAGTTACCGTAGTTTTACCGTAAAGTGGTCTATATCGACCTCTAGTCTATGACAACCTGCGAGGGGTCTTTTTTTTTTTTTGTTCCACTGAGGAAAATGCATTAAATTGCATACCCCGGCTGTGGCGAGCCGGCGGTTATGTGGGGCTCTCCGCCCCAGAAGGGGAAGGCCTACCCACTAAAAACCTCAGGGATGGCCTTCGTCAGGCATGTAGGGAGCCCCCGGGAACATCAAGCCACTTCCGGGAACCCCCAGCCACCGCTCCCCTGCCTAGAGGGGAGCCCTCCTCGGGGGAGGCTACACTACCTCCCCCGGTCTCCTCCACCGACGACGCCCCCCGGCCACGAAAGGGGCGTGGTCCATTCCGGGTCGCCGTAGCAGTCGCGACTTTCTCGCGCCCGCCGGCGACCCGCGGCGGCGCGGCAGCTGTGCTACCGAGCCCGTCGCCGCGGCGAGGGGTCTATGAAATGAAAACGGGGGTCCACGATAATGGATCTCAATATACACTGATAGTACCTATTTACTTACATTATACTATCTTCTAATATAAAGACATAAAATTATTTATAAGTGCCTATGAAGTAAAAAAAATATTATAAATGTTTATTTTTTTTTTAAGTTGTAGGATGTAGGCATTCAATATCAGGTAAGTAGAGTCCCTAAACCCAAAAAATATGGCTAAGGGTCTACGACACAAAACAGTTTAGGTGCTTCTGGTTTAAACAAACAATATTGCAGATGTTCACGTGCGATGCACTCAGCATCACGAACGCTTAATTTTTTCGGCTGCTGTAAAGAACAATAAAGAAAAATACGTCGCAGTACTAGTGATCCAACGCAGTAATTTTATCAAACATAAAATCAGGTATGGAAGCATAACAATTGCAAATTAATCAATACGAATCGATCTTTCGATGCCTTTTATAATAATTGATAACCCTGAAACATGTACTTAGATAAAAACACTTCGATAAAGTCCGGGTGTTATTCGTATTAGATACACCGTTCCCAAAACTATATAAGGTATAGAATGGAAACATGATAACAGTCCATATTGGCAGAGGACACGTAGACCGCGACATGTCCTGAGCGACCCCCCCAATCAATTAACGCAGGACCTTCTAGACCTGTAAGCGGCGGCGTCTGAGCCGTCGCCTCTTTTGTCTCCCCCTATTCGGCAGCCTTCTGCTCAGCCACGAGTAGGTTCCCAATGAACACAGGCCGGTCCCACTTTGGAGAACCGTGCCTCTTCTAGCGCTTATGCCCTCCCCATGGGGCAGCGCTAACCGTACCTTTACTGAGGTGCGGCTCCCTTCAATATAAGCCAGTAGGGTCACTAGGACCAAAGGCTTAGGCTGAGTTTAGTCGGTAGGTCTGGTGGGTCGAGCCGCCTCGATTCACCAGGAGTCCGACATAATCAACGCATCCCTGCTTGCCTGTTGCATTGGTATCCATGACGGATTCTCAGCCTCCTCTCCTGAGGGAAAAAAAAAGAAACATGATTAACTAGCTTTTATTTCACAGACCTAATAAATGTCTATCAATCAGGTATCACCGCAAGGGTATCATTAGACAACTCTACTCATCAGACTCTCCACTCATCCGTTTCAGCCATAGGGCCCTTATGGCCAAGGCTAGGCTGAGTTTAGTTGGTACGTCTCGCGATCGGAGCGCTCCGGTTGTGTGGAGTCCGACATAACCTCCGTGACACTTGCCGTTGCGGGGGTATCCTGGTTACGTTTCGTACTCCTCGTGAGGATTCTCAGCCTCTCCTGAGGAAAAAAAAACTCCACTCAACGGATCAATAACTACAATAGGTACCATTCTAGTCATTGATCCGTTAAGTATTGAAACTACACTGCAGTAGTTAATAATATTCTTTATTCAAACATCAAACTACTATTTAGATGGCACTACTAATGAAGTAGTGATGGATTTTCTGGCCGCCAATTAAAAAATTTTTTTTGGCATAAAACAATATAGGTCAATCAAAACGTTATAGATTTAATAATCCTATAAATGTTTTAAAGCATACATTTCATTCATAAAGCAATTTTTTCGCAATCATTAATTCGTAATAATGGGAGTTATGTATTGCATATGTATGCATAATATATTACAGACAATTTTTCATCTATGAAATGTGGCTTTAATTTAAGTAAACATATAATCTATATATGTACAGAAACACTTATTTATCTGTCACTTGGAAAATATTTAATTAATGTTACGTTGGTTCTGATTTGTAATTCTTTATAAAAAATTTAATGAGTGTGTGCTTAATAATAAATTAACAAAAATTACGTTGAAATAAACAAAATGTGACAGTATTATCTGCTTAAAATTTGCTAAAACATGCCAGGAAATAGCCCTACACTGTATGTACAATTACCATTTCAATCTATCCTCTACTAGCATGATGACAAAATAAACTAATTTTCTCTCATTGTTACGTTTTATGTAATACGGCTGGCACTTGATTTAAAATTATTACAGTGTTTGTTGAACTTTGTGCACTAAATCGTAACAATCTTAACAGGTTGGTTATAGTCTTAATAGTTATATTTTTCCTGACATAAAAATATTATTTTTTGACAGATAAACTATTTAATGACACCTGCCAAAACAGACTTGTGAATAATAACGAATAAATAACCATTGGAGTAATCGTTTTTAAAAATATGAAATCAACGCCATCTATTGACACTGATTATAATCACCAAGTAACGGCCATGCTTATTATTTCTACTACATAGAATTACCAATTCCACTTGCTACGGGTTCGGAGGATTAATAACTGCATGCTATCGCCACAAGATGTCTCCACCTGTTATATAAGTGTAGCATAGAGAAATGAAAGTGTGGAATGTAATAGGTAAAGATTATTAAAATATAGGTAAAGGCTATATTTTTGGCGAATGACACGTAACTACTTTCACTAGTAACATTATTAATATTTTGTTACATATTAAAACCATTTTCTTATGGAAAAAATCGGGTAAGGCTGTGCCCACAACTGTTAATTTTAACGTGAAACGTCTATGTTAGGGAATCGCTTTTAAAGTAAAAGATTGAAATAAAAATAAAACACTCAATGTCACAACAGCGAGCTGAGCTGATAAGTGAAATATTCACACCACGTTTTTGTTTCTAAGACTAATTTTTTTTAAATTAAGTATTAAGGTACGATGATATAGACCTTTTCGTTACAGTCCACTGTTTCCACTGGTACCCTTATGTATCGGCTCGATTTTAAAGACCTTTCACGTCAAAAAGCGTTATACGTGTCCTATTATGCTATCCCTCATTCATAGAACACTTATAAACACTGTTTCTAGTGTTTAAAATGACCATAGATTACATAATATATTTTGCATTATTTATACATTCTAAATAAATAGGATTATAAAATTATTGTTTCGCGACAAATCTTCATAATTTGGACTCATGGATTATATATATACTTTATATATTATATTATTAACTATATACCTACAGGTGTCCCAGAAGCCGTCGTTAAGCCGAAAGCAGGTGGTGGACTAACTCATATAAGTAATCAGAAAAATTAAAAAAAAAACATCTAAGTCAACTATTTAAAAATAGGACTGACATATCCATTTGGATAAAAGTCCTTTTAAAATAAAGAGAAAAAAAATTGAAAAAAAAATCTAGCATTAAGGAAAAATAAAAAAAATGCGATTCCGGCGCGTTCCGCCCATCGCTCCCCCGGTCGACACGCCGCGACGCATACGTCGCCGCGTACGAATGGCGAGGAGCGTCCCAGGACCGTCGCCGCCTCGTACGAGATGGTACGGTAGCCTCGTACGATCCGTATGGCCATTATCCGCTGCAGGCTCCAGAGCTCAGCAGCGGGGGGACCTAGCGCAGTCTCGCGACCACACGGGGACCCCATACATGGCCACGGATCGCACGACGCCCTCGTACAGGCGGCGAACTCCATCCGGGGACCGACCCCCGAGATTGGGCAGCAGGCGATGCACCGCGTCCCCTACCCGGATCCGCAGCTGGGTGGTTCCCGGCGTTATTATTTGTTTCTGATAGTCACAATTTAATTTTAGGCACAGTTTAAATATAATTATCCTTTAGATACACTTGATTGTTTTCCCAAGGAGCTCACAATAAGACGGCTGTGGTTCAGCTTCAAACGTTCAACCAACGAAATTCTGCCGTAGTCTTGCTTCTGATGACGTCTTGACTAGTAGCAAAAACGATCGCTCCTCAGAAGAGGGCGCAGTGCAAATTAGACGTAAGCTCCCGTTATTAGCTTGCTTTGAAAGCACAAAAAGAAAGCATTTCCTGGTTTATACTTAATGTCTTATGTAGTTCTGTATCCTATGAATAGATGGCACTGGCAATTAATTGCAACGCGATTACGTTTTAGTCACGAAGGGGTATTTAAGCCTCTAACACGTTGAAAATGGTTATGGAGAAGAGGTATTCAGGCCAAACCCGCCCACGGACGACCTACATACGCGGGAGATCGAAGCGGGAGTGGAATCCTATTTGAGAGACCCGATACCCCTGGCAGAAGACCCAGTCGTCTTCACACCAGGACAGGTAGCCAGAGGTATCAAGAAAACGCCCAGGAAGAAGCACCAGGGCCAGATAGGATTACCAACGAGGTATTAAGGCGGCTACCTTATAAGGCCATAGCAGCATTGACCCGCCTATATAACGGTATCACCCGAACATCGCACTTCCCTACCACCTGGAAGACTGGGCGGGTCATAATGATACCAAAGCCCGAGAAGGATACCACCAGGCCAGCCAGCTATAGGCCCATCACCTTGCTGGACACGATGGCTAAGTTATTCGAGCGGCTGCTGCTCGATACTATGAGGCCGCACATCACCCCCGGGACGAGCAGTATGGGTTCAGGGCTGACCACTCCACAACCTTGCAGCTAACGAGGGTCATTCACACATTGACGGCTGCAAGGAACAAGAAGGAATACCCAGTGGCGGTCTTCCTGGATATGGAGAAGGCCTTCGACCGAGTATGGCACGAGGGCCTGATCCACAAACTGCGGTCAACATCTCTGCCCAGGAGGACCGTCCACACGATAGCAGCCTTCCTAAAGAACAGGCAGTTCTACGTAGCGGTTGAGCAGGCCACCAGTAGCCTCAGGAACATCAGGGCCGGGGTGCCACAGGGCAGCTGCCTATCACCATCGTGCTACTCCTGGTTCACAAATGACATCCCAGTGAATCCAGGAGTCACCCTGGCCCTATACGCCGACGATGTGGCATATATAACTACATCTATCAGGCCATCCACGCGGCTTTAAAATGCAGCGCCAGCTGGATGTCCTCCCAAAGTGGTTGAGTGACTGGCGCCTAGTAGCCAACCCTACAAAGACCCAAGCGATTATGCTTAGTTACGCCACGCTCCCTGATAACCTGTCACTCCTAGGGCATCAGATCCCCTGGACACCCAGGGCGAGATACCTAGGAGTGACCATCGATAGGAAGCTATCAATGACGCCGCAGGTAGAACTGGCGGCAGCGCAAGCCAAGACGGCGAGAGCGCTATTGAGACCCATACTCACGTCACAGCTGCCACTCAACGTGAAAACCTCAGTGTACAAGCTGTACATCAGGCCGCGGCTTACTTATGCAGCGCCGGCGTGGTACGCTCTAACGGGGAAAGGGGCTAGGAAGAAGCTGGCAGTCCACAGTCCCTGGCCCTCAGAACAGCGACCGCGCACGCGATACGTCAGGAACAGCGTGATAGCCAGGGACTTAAGAATGCCATCAGTACACGCGCATATTAAAACACTCGCAGCCAGTATGTTCCGCAGGACTGCCAGCTCTCACCACCATCACCTGCAGAACATCGCCCCCCTACACGCCCGCCCGCCCGACTGGCGAGCGCAGCCCCGAAGCCTCGTCCTTTCAGCAAGTGAAAGCGACGACTAACAAGAGGAAGAACAAGCTGCTCCCACAAAAGGAGCTATGAAGCCACGACGGAGCTCATGCCCGTCACCCCAACGACCCGGCTGTAGTAACAGTCGGCGTTGAAGCCGCTGAAGGGGGCCAACAGAGCCCCGAACAGCTCTCCTCTATCAAAAGAAAAGATAGAGATGGAAGACCCGATTGGAAATGGTTATGGTTATTTCGTTATATATTACCTTATTATTGTAATTTTTGTCGTTCCGCGCTTTTAGCGGAACATAGAAATTGTGTAATTGATGTCAATGTCATTAACTGAACCAGATTCATTATAATGCTTTTCCGAAATCAAAAACAAATTTCGGCTTCATTGTGAGACTGAGATGATAGACAAGACAACGCTTGCTTAACCAACAATCTCTTCCAATGTATTTTTAGACGCTTTGATCGAAGATGGAGTACGCTCTTTTGTCAATTGCTTACTTGGTCAGTTGGCAAAAACTATATCCTAATCAAATTAAACCATTTCCAGCAGTGATGATTCATTTGAAACAATTTTAATATCTACTTATGCACTGCACCTTCTTCCGAAGAACCGAACGGATTAGGAAAAAACATCTGAAATAAATTGATGAAATTAATAATACCCGCTGACAGTGGTATTTTGTTTACTAAATTGATTTTTTGTTGTCATAATCTATACGGAAAGCATAGTTCTTATCATCCCAGAATCCAACACAGGTGTTTTAAATCAATAATGAATAGTATTATGTTCTCAGAGGCGCAGTTTCTGTTGCCTAACCAAATGTAGTAAAGGTGTGATATCTTGCTTTATAATTACGAGAACGAATTGCAACCTTAGGTTAGAAACAAACAATAATCTCGCCTATTCTTCCTGAAAAGTTAGGTTATAGCCTAATTTAGGTTTAGGAATAAAGATTTACGACACATGTCAGGACTCAAGCTAAACTTACCAACTCGTGGTGTAACTTACCAACAAACATACAAAGCACTGTCACTTCCCATCAATCCGTACCGGGCCAGAGCAGTAGGATATGGCCAGAACATCCCCTTCGCCTTCCGCCGTCATTCGTGGAGGCATATATATATCCAGTACTGGACGCGTCTCGCTGAAATGATGATTAATAGGCCCTTACGATATCCTCATAGAAATACATTGTGCTGACAAATTGTGCTCGGAAAGACGAGGCAGCTCTTATTAGAACCGGGTTGCAGTTTTGACACAATAAAACAAAGTAGATGATACTGTTTATATGGCCAAGTGGTTTTCGGGAGCTAAGTCTAAATTTTGGACATGTTGTTCTCCTGGCCGCGTCTTTTTTTTCTATTTTTATCAGGCTGTAGCCAGCTAAATCTAAATATTCTGAATCAACTCGTCAAGGAACAACATATTCAAAAATCTGCTGATTCTGCCGAAAACCACGATTTTCTAATACAGACTTCAGAGCCCCCTAGCGGGAAAATGTGTCGTTAACTTTTTTGCGACCATTACATTTTTTGCTCAGCTCAACCAGGAGAACAACATATCCAAAATTTAGACCTGGGTCCCGAAAACCACTTCGCCATATAAACAGTATCATGTAATTTATGAAACATTTCACAATTTAAAAAAAAATATATTTATTTACATCACATTATAAAGACTAGTAGTTACATTTCACTCAAGTATACTACTTAAGCAATATACTAACTGTAATGACCATAGATTATATCGAGTACATAACATTATCATATATAACATTGAATCAAATATATCTCTATATTAGACGTCTTCTTTAGATTTTCAGAGAGTTAAAGTCTCGCTAATTAGAATTGATTCACGTATATTTTAAACTCTGATAACTTCCGAGTGAGCATGTAAAGATATGTGATTGCAAATTTATGCATACACCAAAATAGACCGTACCGTACAGCAGGTTTATTACGTACGATTATAGGCAATCGTTTCCTGTTATCATTTTAGCCTCACGTATGCTTTATATATATGAATAAATATATATCATGAATAAAAGTACTTTTCAACGCCGTTGCTGGTAATTGGTTTGTAACTATAAGAATTTTAATCTTTCATTTAAAAATAAGCTTACTTTTGATAAGTAGAGGCTGTAACGATTAGCTTGTTTCAGTGTCGCCAGACAGATACTTTGCTTGTTTCTGTTAGTTACAATTTAATTTTACACTTACAATTACACTTGCTTATTCTTCAAGGGCTAGAAACAAGCTAGAAGCACAATAGGACTGGTTTGGTTCAGCTTGCCTACCAACGTAACTCGGCTGTAAAGTCTTGCCTCTAATGACGTTTTGGCTAGTAGCAAAAACGACTGCCCCTCAAAAGAGGGCGCAGTGCAATTCACACGTAAATTCCCGTTAGTAGCTTCCTATAAAAGCACAAAAGGAAAGCAATACCTGGTTTATACTTAATGCTGTATGTAGTTCTGTAGTCGTATGTGTAGTCGATGAATAAATGGCATCAGCCGTTAACTGCAACGCGATTACGTTGTAGTCAAGACGAAGTATTTAATCCTCTTGCATGCATAAAGTATAATCCCGTCAACACCGCCAACAGCGAGCCTATCTCAAGGCAACACTAGTCACTACCAGCAGAGGATACGTAGACCGCGACATGTCCTTAGCGACCCCCCTAACCAACTCACGCAGGAACTTCTAGACCTGCAAGAGGCGGCGTCTGAGCCGTCGCCTCCCTTGTCACCCCCTAACCGGCAGCCTTCTGCTTAGCCACGTAGGTTCCCGTCAATACAGGTCGGTCCCACTTTGGTGATTCGTGCCTTCTTCTAGCGCTTATGCCCTCCCCATGGGGCAGCGCTAACCGTGCCGCTCGTGAGGTGCGGCCTCCTCGTCAATAAAGCCAGTAGGGTCAATAGGACCAAAGGCTAGGCTGAGTTTAATCGGTAGGTCTGAGTGGTCGAGCCGCCTCGACAGCACCAGGAGTCCGACATAATCAACGCATCCCTGCTTGCCTGTTGCGTTGGTATCCATGATGGATTCTCAGCCTCCTCTCCTGAGGAAAAAAATAATAATAAAGTATAATACCAGGTAACGAGAAGGATATTATGGGCTCCGAGAAGAAAGGCACCGGGGGCGGACCAAATTACCAATGAGGTACTGAGACGGCTACCATTCAAAGCAGTTACAACATTGACCCGGCTGTACAACGGCATCATGCGTACCTACAGGACACTTCCCTAACATCTGGAAGGTCGGGCGGGTCATTATGCTGCCAAAGCCATAGAATGACACCACCAGGCCCGCAAGTTATAGATCAATAACTTTGCTGGCCACACAGGTGAAGATCTTTGAAAAACTGCTCCTGACAACCATGGAGCCTCACCTACCACCAAGAGACGAGCAGTTCGGGTTCAGGGCGGAGCATTCCACCACCCTGCAACTCACAAGAGTACTGCACGAACTGATAACTGCTAAAAACAAGGCAAAACATTCAGTAGCTATGTTCTTGGATATGGAGGCCTTCGGCCGAGTATCGCACGAGGACCTGATCCATAAGCTGCTTAACACCACGCTCCCAAGAAGAACAGTGAAGACTCTGGCGTCCTTCTTGACGGGGAGGAACTTCCATGTGGCGGCGGGAAGGTATCTCCTCAGAAAACAAATCGATCAAGGCCGGGGTACCGCAGGGCAGTTGCCTATCACCAGCTTGCTACTCCTGGTTTACGAACGACATCCCAGTGAACCCAGGAGCTACCCTGGCCTTATACGCTGATGATGCTGCGTTCATCGTGTCTTCCATCGGGGCGGCCCATGCTGCGCTGAAATTACAACGACAGCTGGACCTCTTATCGACATGGCTCAGTACCTGGCGCCTTGTAGCTAATCCCGCGAAAACGCAGGTGATTTTGCTCGGCCGGGCCAAACCACCGAGATGCCTGACCTTTTATGGTCATAACATCCAGTGGTCCCTCAGGGTTAAATACCTTGGGGTGACCATTGACCGGCATTTCCGCATGTAACCGCACGTCGAAAATGTTGTTGGGCAGGCCAAAGAGCACTTCTACAGCCTATTTTCGCGTCCAAACTACCGATAAGCTACAAGACGACCATATACAAGCTATATGTGAGGCCACGGGTAACGTACGCAGCACCAGCGTAGTACGCGCTCACAGGTAAGAGCGCTAGGAGGAAGCTGGGGACCCAGCAAGCTCTGACGCTGAGATCTGCAACTTACGCTCCCAGATACGTCAGGAATGATGTGATAGCTCGGGATCTCAAGATCGATCCGATAGAACTACACATCAAAAAAACTGGCTACTACCATGTTCAGGAGGGCCGCTAGCTCGCACCACCATCAACTCCGTAGCATAGCGCCCTACCATGCGAGGCCACCAGATCAGAGACAGTTCCCGCGTAGCCTCATCCTCTCCCCGTCAGAGGAGAGTGACTGACGGCTAGGCTGGGAAGGGACGGATGCCAGAGGAAACAGCTGTCAGTCGGTTGTCAGGAGCAGCTCTGAAAAGAGCGCCGATACCAAGGCGGAGGACCATCTCCACCGCCCCAACGCCCGGGCAATATTGATTGCCCGCGAGTGCAGCTACTTAAAGGGGGACACAAGAACCCCGAACAGTTCCCTCCCCTCTCGAGAGAAGATTAACCCGTGAAAGTATAATAATTTATTTCTCTACTACACTATTATCATGGATAAACTTGGTGAAGAATTTTTGTCGTTCCGCACTTTTTGCGGAGCATAGAAGTTATCTAGTTAATGTTATTTAGTAATTTTATTATGATTAATTTCCAAAACCGTGGGAGATCGTTTTAGGCCGTGGGAGAGCCATGCTTCGGCACGAATTGGGCCGGCTCGACCGGAGTGATACCACGGCCTCACAGAAAACCGGCGTAAAATAGCGCTTGCGCTGTTTCGCCGAGTGAGTGAGGGTACCGGAGGCCCAACCCCCCTTATTCCCCTTTATTCCCCTTATTCCCTTTTAAAAGGGCGGCAACGCATCTGTGACTCGTCTGGTATTGCGGGTGTCCATGGGCAACGGTTATCGCTTACCATCAGGTGATCCGTTTGTTCGTTTGCTGCCCTATCCTATAAAAAAAAAAGAAACCGAAACAAATCATGACTTTATTGAGCATGGCCGAAATAAACTAAAAACAGAGAAAATAATAAATTACGAGAACTGATTGCAACCTTTGTTTAGAAACATACAATAATCTCGCCTATTCTTCCTGAAACGTAGGTTTAGATTAAACTGAACCTTAGGTTTAGAGATAGAAGTTTCCGACCTACATAAAACAATTCAAACTAACCTTACCTACCTGCTCGCGGTGCACCTTATGCATTATACGCGGCTCACCAACATACAACGACGACGCTTTGACGACATCCATAGTCGAGTGGATAGTACAGCGGTGTCAAGGTGTCGCCATCTCTGAGGTCCCGGGTTCGAATCCCGGTGGGGGCAGATGTTTGTGTGATGAATGTGAGCATTTGTACTTTAGTCATGGTTGTTGATATATATTTCTATAAAAAATTCTGTTACCCTAGATCCCATAGCACAAGCCTTATAGAGCTTAGTTTGGGCTAGGCTAATTGGTGTAAGTGTAACAAATATTTCCTTATTTTTATACAAAGCACTGGCTATTCCCACCATATTGATTGGGCCAGAACATGATGGTGTCTGGTAGTGTGACATGGTCCAAAATGACTGATAAGTTGTGCTCGGAAGGATGAGGCAGCTCTTCTGAGATTCGGGGTTGCACAGCTTTGACACGATAAAATAGGACAAATTCTTTGACACTCCTGATAAATACGAACACATAGTAGTAGGATTACAAAACTCACGGAAAATAAGAATAAGTCACAAAAAAAGATATTTATTTTGTTTACATCAAGTTGTAAAGACTAGTAGTTTTATTTTATTCAAATATACTACTAAAGCAATAAACTAATTGTAATCACTGCAGATTATAATCGAGTACATAAAATACATTATCATCTTGGATCGCCAATTTTGACGCGATTTTCGGACCGGATTTTCGCCAAGATGGCGGCCTCCGACCGGGGTGAAATGTTCCGGGCGGGGGTGGAGCTCGGCGAGCAGTGTTGCCAAGTGGGAGAAATTTTCTACCGTTTTTGGTAGTTTTCCCCCTAGGGGCCCCGAAAGGCGAAAATCGAAATAACGACTTTTGGATTTTTTCCATACCATGGGCCTATAGGCCGGCGGGGCCTCTATGACTTTCTGGTATTTTTATTTTTCTACACTGGCAACACTGGCCTCCACGGAGGTTGGAAACTTTTCGCAGACCGAATTTGACCCGAATTGATCTCCCAGATCGGGGTGAGCTGGAGACGCGGGACAAACGTCATCCGACCCCGTATACGGTGCAGATATTGGGAAAAATCCGAAACTTGGACATTTCAAGATGGCGGCGCCGCCGGCAGCCATTTTGTAAAAAGTTGCAATTTGGAAAAAATTAAATCGCGGTTTTCGCGGGGTTGTCGGCGTTTTTCGACTGACAACCCCGGGTGACCTTTTGTAGTGCTCGGTGAGCCGTATCGAACGGTGGGGTAATTTACCCCGAATTTGGGGTATTTTCCCCGATTTTGGGGAGAACGTAAATTGCGTATTTTTCGATTTTTTTTCACATGGCCGGGTCGGTCGGGCCTCGCTGATCATTTCTACCACCATTTTGGGCTAGATATATGGCAACACTGGGCGCTATGGCAGATTTTGGCTTCGACGACTTTACGAATTTTTTGACGCGAACCGATGACAGTTGCGCGCCTGCAGTTATGCTCGACCGATGTGGAGCTTATTCTACTACAACCGGAAAATATTGACATTTGACATTTTCAAGATGGTGGCGGCGCTGGCGGCCATTTTGTAATGGTTAATATTCTCTTTTTGCTATATTCTCGCGGTTTTCAATCCCGATACGGTGACATGGGTATCGAATGAAAGGATTTTTTTAGCGCTATCGACACTAAATGGTGGCAACGTTAAAAAACCAATATGGCCGCCGGTCCAAAACGGCCAAGTATCTATTGTATTGTAATCCCTACAATATGGGTATCAAATGAAAGGGTTTTGCAAGTCAAATACAGCCACTTTGCTGACGGAACCATTGTCCAGCTTAGCCAAAAAATTATATATGTTTGTTTGCTTGTCCTTTGAGGAGGCAAACTAATATTTGTGTATATAACAATTGTGTATGTGTAAAGTTTGTATGTTATGTAAATATGTGATTATTCCTATGAGGCTGACATGTTCACTCAGTGTTCAAAGCCTCGTTAAAAATTAAGAAAAAAAAAAAAAAAAAAAAAAAAATACAGCCACGTTAGAGACATTGAAAAAAAATCAAAATGGCCGCCGCTCTCAAAATGGCGGATCGGTTTTGTTTTCCAACCCAGGCTTCATGGGTATCAAATGAAAGGGTTTTAGGTGTCTAATACAGCCACTATAGAGACATTGAAAAAAATTCAAAATGGCCGCCGCTCTCAAAATGGCGGACCGCTTTTGTTTTCCAACCCAGGCTTCATGGGTATCAAATGAAAGGTCTTGAAGAGTAGAACACAACACCGTGAGTGACGTTTCGAAAATTTCAATATGGCCGCCGATCCAACATGGCGACTGACATTTTTTTGCGATTTTGGCTATATGGGTATCAAATAAAAGGATTTTAAGAGTAGAACGGACCCAAATGTGCGGTATAGTAAAATGACAATTTCTTTTTTTTTTTTTTTACTTACCTCGATATGCTTTTGTGCCGCATTGCAACTGTACAAGATTTTATTTGATAAACGCAATAGTGAGCCGCGCCACCGCGAGGTGCGCGCACCTCGCGGCACTCACGCGACCACACTTACAGTGAGCTTCTTAGTGTGTTTACAACGTTACACAGTTTTTTAGTTTCTTGCGACATAAATGGTGACAATTATTCACCTGTTTTAGACCGATAGCCAAATTTTCATTTTACAATACCGGGATAGACCACTCCACCGCGAGGTGCGCGCACCTCGCGGCACTCAGGTGACCACCAGCGCCTTAAGCTTCTTAGTGTATTTTCAACTGCACAAGGTATTTCAGTTTGTTTTGACTTAAATGGAGACAAATTTTCACTAATTTACGATCGACCGCCAATTTTTTTTTTCAGTAGTGTGATAGACCACACCACCGCGAGGTGCGCGCACCTCGCGGCACTCAAGCGACCAGACTCACAGTGAGCTTCTTAGTGTTTTTGCAACCGTACACGGTTTTATAGTTTCTTTTGACACAAATGGAGACAATTTTTACCAATTTTCTACCGACCACCATTTTTTTTTATCAGTAGTAGGATAGACCACTCCACCGCGAGGTGCGCGCATCTCGCGGCACTCAAGCGACCAGACTCACCGTGAGCTTCTTAGTGTTTTTGCAACCGTACACGGTTTCGTAGTTTCTTTTGACACAAATGGAGACAATTTTTCACCAATTTTCGACCGACCGCCAATTTTTTTTTTCAGTAGTGGGATAGACCACACCACCGCGAGGTGCGCGCACCTCGCGGCACTCACGCGACCACACTCACCGTGAGATTCTTAGTGTATTTAAAACTGCACACGCTTTTTCAGTTTGCTTTGACTTAAATGAAGACAATTTTTCACCAATTTTCGACCGACCGCCAATTTTTTTTTTCAGTAGTGGGATAGACCACACCACCGCGAGGTGCGCGCACCTCGCGGCACTCACGCGACCACACTCACCGTGAGATTCTTAGTGTATTTACGACCGTACACAGTTTTGTACTTTATTTAATTTTTGTGACAGAAAAGACGACATTTTCACACCAACTTTGACAGACCACCCTTTCTTTAAAAAAACAGTTAGGATGGACCACCCTACCGCGGGGTGCTTGCACCCCGCGGCAAGCAAGCGACGTCTAGTATATTATATAAAAATAGGAATAAAGCACCTTTATTGCTCAAAACACATACAACTAAAATGATATCGTTTCAAATATATTTCAATATTAGATTTCTTGTAGTTGCACACTAGAATTGATTCACATTTTCAAGAGAGATAACTTCCGGCATAGCATGTAGACATAGAAATTTAATTAACTAATAAGTTTCTAGACAGACGGACTGCATTTCACTGCACACAAAGAATAATACCCACATCCACTAAACGAGAAAACGTGGACTACAAATTTTTACATACACCAAAATAAACCGTGCAGTAGAAATATTAAGTGCGACGTTAGGCAATAATTTCCTGATCATTTTACTGTTTAAACGTCACGTATATATAAAATCATGAATAAAAGTACTTTTTCAAACCGTTGCTTGTAATTGGTTTGTAACAATACCAATTTTAGTTTTATAATTGGTATGTAATATAATAATCATAAACTACAAATAATAATGATAAACTACAAAAAAAGTTTCTTAGATGTTTAAATTATAGAGTTTGTAACCATTATAAAGATTATGAATCTTCTCTCGCATTTTATAAAGTGAGAAGTCTGCTACAACGTCGCCACAATATAGATGCTACCTATTTATTTAAGTTACTCAACAATATGGTTGATGCTCCTTCACTATTAGAACAAGTTTACTTCCGTATTCCTCGTAAACAAGAAAGAAACATTAGAAGAAAATTTTTATTCAGCGTTAAATTTACTAACACCCGCTATGCAAATACTAGCTTTATCAAAAGAGCTTGTACCAGATATAATGAGAATTTTAGTGATGTGGACATGTTTTGTACTAGTTTAGGCAGATTTAAGAATCTCATTTCACGGGTTAAGTTATAGAGATAAGATTTTTCTTTTGTTTTTAAAATACATTTAAATTAACTATCCGTCATTGGTTATATCACTCTGGTTAGGTATATCATGCTGATAATTTATGGATATTGTTTAGTAGTTAATTCGTTTAGTTTGTATATTTCGTGGACTAAAGGTTTAGATATAAGTCATATAATATATTATTATCATTTATGTAACTGTTTGTCCATAATAAATAAAAAAAAAATAGTTTTAAAATTGGTATATAACTATAATCAAACAATATGGCCTTTACCAACTACAACAAAATATGTTACATTTATTCAAAATTACGCATAATAAAAAGTGTAAGACGGCTAACCCAACGGGTTAAAACTTTAAACTTTAGACAAAAGTACTTGCCATAGACAGCATTCTATTCTTGCCTAGTCTAGTCTTTAGTAACCTAGCAACAGATTTTGTTATGCGAATGAAGTTGAATGAAATTAATTGTTTTGTTGTAATTTTTATACAATAAATGTATTATTCAAGTATCTCATGCTCATTACAAAAGTTGATATTTTGTACAATAAAGCCACGGATCTATAAATCAGAAAAAATATAGCAACTAATGATTTTATACTTAAAATCTTACACTTTTTTGTAAAAATAAGTAAGTTTGACTTCCACAAACACCTTTTTAAATAATCATATACATATCACAAATGTCTGCTGGAAAACCTAATTCATACTGTTTTAATTGTGCTTTCAATTAATTTTCTATGAATTCATCTACTATTGATGAAATTTCAATAAACACTGCACAGCCGTTGGTAATCTAGTCGATTTGGATTTCCCTCTAAATTTTAATTCAGGCACTTCAACTCCAACCAATATTATAATATACAAAAATTACAATTAGAGTATATAATTATTAATTATTAAAAAAAAACAAATAATTAATATCCATCAATAGTAGTAGTGAATGCTATATACTAACGATGTGCCGAGTACGGTTTGACTTGAGTCAGACTCGATTCCTACTTTTGACTCGCCTACTCGAATACCACTTTATATTGATTCGAGTACGCTGGACTCGATTCCGGTACTCGAGTCAGGAAGTTTCAGTTCGTACTCGCTAACTCGATTCTATTTACACGAGTCCTACTGACTCGAGTCTAGAATTCGAGTTTGGTTAACTCGCTTGTACTCGAAAACGGTTTACATAAGCAATGAAGTAGGCGGGCCTTATATTACGAACAAGTTTGAATCTGCAACTTTTGTGTGTTTTGATTTTGTTTTAGAATCGGACTCTAGTTCTAGACAGGACTAGAATTTCCAGACTCGAATTTCTAGAGTCGAGTCTGATTTCTAGACTAGAAATATTCGAATACCAAACAGAATTCGAGTACTGGGCTCGAATCAGGGAATCCAGTCCTGATTCGAATACCGTATAAACTGACTCGGTCGACTCAATCCACCAAAACAGCGACTTGGCACATCACTACTATATACTCAATACAGCATTCACTTAATTTTATTTTCAACACACTTCCTCATAAAGTGGCTCTAATCACATGGCAATTAGGCACATAATAACACCTATAATCAAACTGTGACTTTTTCATTACTATTATTCACGAGTGAGTAATAGTTTTTTTTTAATATTATTGATTGAGTTACGCTTATATTTGCGCTAAAAAGCTATCCGCGAAAAGCCCAAAAAAAGAAACCTCATTTTTTAGTCTATGGCCGATGCGCGCGCTTAGGCGCATAAAACTAATTAATTTTTCCCGCCATTACGAAATTTATTAGTCTATGGCCGATACGCGCGCATAGGAAAACTGTTTAATTTTTCCCGCCATTACGAAACATTTTTCACAACTCGTCTCGTTTTCTCTTTTGAAGTTATTTAGTTAGTTATTAATTAAGATGTCTGCAAATACAATTTATGAAGAAAATGGTTTTTTATTTAAGTATTATTTTATTCAGAAGTGTGTTGAAAAATGTTGTATGATACACGTGTGTATTGATGATTACCGTCCTCGGCTCCTTAAGACCCTCGCCTGACGGCTCGGGCCTCAATGCGCCTCAGCGGTAATCACCAACATTACACACTTGTACCATAATGTACTATTAATGGCATTGTTCTTAATAGTCGGAGAGCATTAAAATGTCTGTCTTAGCCGAATCAACGTTTCGTGAATACCCTCAAATGGAATATACGGCAAAGACAATACAAAATAATAAAATATATTGATAGAGGAATTATAAATCAATAGAGTAATCTAAATATGTTCCTGTTTGAGTATTCATTGTATAGCTTAGAATTATTCGAAATATATATGAATATCTAATTTTTTAAACGATAATAATAATATTATAAACCATTCATAATCTAAAATTGTCTTACAATAAAAATTGAGCTACAAGTTAAAATCACGTTGTCATTTTATATTAATTGTCTATTTTTTAATCTTTCAATAAAACTTATTAGTATATTCTTAATAATAACAGTATTTATTATAATTATTTCTGTGAAATTATTGCACATTTGTGCATTTCTCTCGTTATCTACATACATACATATATATCACGCCTTGTTCCCAATGGGGTAGGCAGAGACCACCTCTCTCTCGTTATCTAATACATGAAAAATAACTTTACACTGGTTTGCTACTTAGCAGAGAAAAAAAAAACTATTTTACAAGAGGAAAAAAATAACAATAAGTCCTATTGTTATCTTTTAATAAAGTATATAGTATTTTCTCTCGAATAATTGTTATAAACATATTTAAATTGTAATATTTGATGAATCTATAGATTATCAAAACTATACAATATTATACTATTATTTTCACATGCATGTAATTATACAATTATATAACAAATTAAACAAGCTACAAAAGTTTACAACAGACTTGGGGCCCTATTCTGCTTTGTTATCGCATTTTTTCGCATTGTTTTCAATAACATTCCTTTGTACAAATATATTATAATTTTTTTTAAAACTAATGCCACGACACACATTTCTATTAATCAGCTGGATCAATTTATTTAGATATTTTTTTAAAGTTTATTTATATAATCACACTTTTATACATAAAACTATCTAAGCTACAAAGATACAATTAATGAATATAACACCTTATAGTATAAAAGGATATTTACAATGTCCATTACTCTTATGAAATCATAAGTTTCAAATACAGAAATTCAATAAAATATCTTTATTGATTTAAAAATTATGTTAAAATAATATTTGTACTATTTATTTAAAATAACTTTCTTAAAAATCTTCTATAATGGCCACTGTGCATAGTAAATATTTTTTATAAGTAAGTAATGCTTACTATCTAATTTTGTATTATTACAAACTACCCTCACAGCCTCGACTGTCCATCACCATTGGACATTGGCCTTAAATGTATTTAAAGAATAAGCCTTCTGTCTGTGTCTTCTCATCATAGTTCATCTATCAAAACTGTAATATTTTGACAGAAAACTATGGATATATAACACCTATCAAAACGGACTTCTTAGATTGTGAAGACTTCTAAAATTCAATCGAAACAAATTGGAGAAATTATTTAAAGCACCTCATTTAAATTCTGTATATTCTGTTAGCCACAATTTTTCTATTAAATTTGTATTTTTCCACATTTCGTTGGTCAGTTTGACCGCTTTTTATAAATCTTGCACAAAACCTTACATTAACTTTAAATACTACGTTAAAATATCTTCAAATGACATTTTACATTTGACACATAAGTTACAGTATTACTGAAATCCAATTGACAACAATCTTATTGATATTTTCGACATACATACAAACGTTGTTAATACTGGGATAAATGTGACAAATTACATAAATTCTACTGAATATCAAATTGTCTATTTAGTCAAAAAACCGTTCCACAGAGTTAAAACACAAACTTATTAATGTGATTACAAATCGTTATTAGATCATTCTATACGAAAACAGAAGACCCAGTACGGACGGTTAACGTAGGAAAGAATTCTGTCATTTCTAGCTCATTAACACTTTTAATTACAAACGAAATACTAAAACACAAATTGTTTTCCAAAATAATTATAATATATATATATGTAGGATGGTAACACCGGCATCAAGACTGTAAGACGTGTGTGCAAGCGAGAGGTGTGTGAGCGAGATGCAAAAAGGGGAATTGGATGATGGCGGATACGACGGTTAGCGGTTAGCTTAGCGTGTTCTCTGTAATTTAATTCAAAAATAAACGTGTTTAAGTGTTAAAACAGTATTTCTTTGCTGCCCCCCCCCCCCCCACTACAAATTTGGTAAGCAAACAAAAAGGGTAAGTAAGTATGGAAATCGATGAATGCTTGGTATCAGGACTGCGACACCATTTTGATTTGTCTTGTTATATGTAAATGCTCTGTTGTGTGTTTACTTATGTGTTTAGAATGTACTAAGATTTTAATTATTATTTTGTGTATAAAATGTAATTTGATATGTCGAAGTAGTCAGCACAATGATATAGTATAGCCTTTCAATTTAAGAATAGGTGCTATGTTTAACTTGTAATGTTAATGTGTTCACTTGTAATGCTAAGAATAAGTTGAATGTTAGAAACAGTTTTTACTGAGTTTGTTCTAATAAACTGCACAATTTGTGAGCATGATAGTAATATTCACACACACACACAAGTACAAATGTTATCAGTATACATCATATGAATTTTGATTTTAATCCAAGTCCGCGTCTAATACAATTCTGTTTTAATAAGTCAGCAATCGAACCCATTGATTTCATCACAAAAACACATATTGTATTTAATACATCATTCGATAATGTCGGTCTGAGACTCTTTGTATTTTTTACCTAGTCCTCGTATATAGATAACCGCGTCTTAAATAATCCAAACATGAACCTTATTCCATGTGCTTAAGAAGCTGACAGACTTGTGGATTCATTCTTCAGCCGCATTTTAGTCTAAATACGGAAGGAGGCAATCGTCTACTATAGTTACATTCATGTGCCAGCTAAAATGATTGACTCCTGGTACAGTCAACAAATGCAATCGCTTACTCTCGTCCAGCGCGCGGAGTCCGATACGATCCTCTTTGTATATATCTTGCTCACGCATTTCTATCACTGTCTCGTTACTGTCGTAGTAACCGAATTGGCTGGAAATTGGAAAGGAAACACACGGTCAAGTTGTAATGTAATAATTCCCTTACTCACCAACTAGAGTTATAAAGAAAACACAAATAATACAAAATAACAAAATTACTGATTTAATTATCAATCAAATCAGTAATCAATCCGGTATATAATCTGTGGGCAGTTATTAATCTACGACACTGTTTTTAATCTTTGAATTCCGGAGTGATGTTTCAGTATTATTGATAAAGAACCTATCTTTGTAGACGACGCTTGGCTAGATTTGATTGCCTAATTTGCCCATAGATAATGGTGTTAGGATCATGATAAGCGGCCCACACTATAGAACTGTCAATGTCAAAGTAACAATTCGACGAAAACATAACCAATGCAAGATACAATTGTAAAAGTGAATTTAATCAATATGAATAAAAAAAAGTGTCTTTAATAGTACTTAAAATCAGTGAAAAAAAAAGTGTTACAAAGTATAGTGATTGCAATCCGGCGTTATTTTCAGTCCGTTCTGATCCGGCCGGATTAATTAAATCAAGATGATTTTCGCTTTGTAGTACAAAATAAGTGAGTTAATCAAGTGTCACTGCACTTATATGTAGGTAGTTTATAAGAAGTAAATCACAAATATATGTATAAAATTGACTTTATTTCCTAACCAGCGTTAAGACAAATATACAACAAAAAAAAATTTAGTAGTGTAACTAGTAATAATTTTACGTCCTCAGTCTTTCTAGATTTCACTTTCACAGATAGATCAATTTATAAGTAACAATTTTAATTATCAAGTAACTATAATATCTAATAGATACAATTAACCTTACGTAATTACCTAAAATGAGATCAAAATCATTATTAAAGTATTTGAGAATGCTAACAAACAAGTCTTATAGGTATTTATGATTCTGCTAGCACCGGATCCGATCTTCGAATACGGTATATTGGTACCGGATCCGGTAACCATGAAATGATGCCGGATCCGTTTTTCCGGATTGCAATCCCTAGTCAAGTATAATTAAATTTTCGATGGAACTACAAGAGGTCTTACCAGGACCGCTTAGAACAATGTTAAAACGATATTGTAACAGAGACTCGGTTCTTATGGCGGTAAAGCGCCATCTCGCTTCCACTGCCATTTAATTCCTGTTTTAAGCGATCATGGTAGACCTACATCCCCCTTATTATGTTACTCTGCTAGTATTTTGGTTCATATTACTGCTTTCTTAAAATTCAATATGACATATATCTACATAAAGCAGCAATGTAACTGAATTATGTGTTTTATTTAAATTTTGACAGCAACAGATTTACATAATCAGGCTACTCATTAAAGACTAGCGCTGTACAAAGATAACGAATCACTCACAGTTATGCAACACACTAATGTAAGGTACCCACCACAAGCGCACGTATTTTTTTACACCTACATAGTAAGTATATTGACAAGTACATAATTTCCAAATTCTTTCGTGATGCAACTAACGGCTTGCACCCCTCTAATAAATTAAAATTTCTGGAGTTTCTTTAAGTATTTTAATTTGTACTCCTAAATACCGATGTAAAAAAACATAATCCACTCATATATATTAGGCGATTGTTTTAAAAAGTGTTACAATCGTACGATTCAAGAAATAATTGCGACTTAATTTTATCATTAGCAAGACCAGACATTATACAGTTCATAAAAACAAAGATTAATTTTATTGATATTTACATGTTGATTGATAAATGTGTTATGCTTATTTCTTATCAAGTTACTGCCGTCACACTTAACATAAGCGAGCATATAGGTTAAAACAATTACACCATTGAAAACAAAATACAGAACACGAAACGTCATGTCTATTATTTAAAGGGAATATCAATTTGTAATAACATCCCGACTTTTTGCGTTTGACCATAATTATGCCTGATGGAAGGCGATAGTGACCAAAGCGGTACATCAAAGAGACGCTTTTTTAATCTGGCCAGTGTAGGTAACATTGGTCTGAAAAAACACATATAGGCAATGTGTTTCACTCATCAGTGCTATTTGCGTAATGAAAGAGGAATTAATTGTATACTGCATCCATATTTCGGGTAGCTTTGCCAAGTACCAAGTATAGTTCGCCTCCTTTTTAACGTGTCTGTCTGTCTGTCTTGTCTGTGGCATGATAGCTCCTCTTTTTGTATTACAGGTGTTTTACGGGCGAGGGTTCTTAGACATGTTTGACGAAAATCGATTGAGCCGTTTAAAAGTTATGGGGGGTTAAAGTGGGGAAGAAAAACCGAATGTCTGTAAATATGCTCAAGTGGGGTATCAAATGAAAGGTTATGACTAAACATCACAAAACAACAACTTTTATAAGTTTGACCTGTCTGTCTCTCTGTCTGTTGTGTGTCTCTGTGTAGATTGACCTTAAAATGTAATCTTAACTTATATGTTTGAAATCGACAAGAACCTATGTATTTACAACTTAACCAGAGATATTATAAGTATGTTTACCTTTAGAAAAGTATAAAATAAATAATTAATTAAAATTTTTAAAAACCCTCGACACAAAAAACATAAGCTACCTTTAAAACGTAAAAAATAATAAATTAATCCTAAAGTACCTATATGTATAAGTATGTATTAATATTTAAAAAATAACTTCGCGTTGGGGGACCGTTCCTAACAACTCTCTCACAAAATATTTGCTCATTAAGGGAATAGAAAGCGCGACCCGTAGCACATAGGGAATCCAAATCTGTTCGGTTTCAAAATCCGGATTTTTAACAACGGATTGTTGGTCCAATCCGGATAATCCGGATTTTACGGATTTTCCATGAAAATTAATCTTATCATACATTTTTAACATGATGTTGTTATATTTGTGTAAATAAAAACAATGGAAAATCAAATCACACCATTTTTATTATTTAGAACAATTACTTTATATTTATTCTTATTATAAAAATAATCAGTCTGACTCTCGTAAGTAAGAATTAAAATAAACTTTGAAGAACAAAAATAAAAAAAAAACAAATAGACTCATTGTCAAATTATTGAACATAACAAAACAACTTCACTTTAAAAGGAACATAAAGAAGATTGGCAGGCCTGGTACCCATTACATTGTTAAATGTACGATTCTGATTTTTTAATATTTTGTAAACGGTAACTGGTTACCTATTTTTCTTTCACTGAGAAAAATCTATAACTTTTGTAAATAAAGAAAAATTTAAGTTACAATTTCAGGGAATATTGATAACAAAACGTATTTATGCGCCAAGCAATATTAAAACGCAATATGCATAAGAAAAATAACTATTTCATTCGTTACGGATATATCGATTATAGATTAATACATATTCTGATTATTGATTAATGACAGTTAGAATACCGATAATATCACTGGAATTTATGAATGTAATATTACTATTCCTAGCTGAGTCCTGTATTTTTAGATATAAATGAAAAATCTGTCACTATTATGTCAACTGGCAAAGTCAAGTTAACGTCACAGATTAGTATATTATGTTAACGTACGTAGCTTCTACTACTTCGTCTGTGGTCACATGCAATATCATTTATGGTCGTGTCGTGCATAGATTATGTCAATATTAAATCAATCACAATTTTGACATTTACAACGTTTTGATAACACATAGTTATCGACAAAGCGTCGCAAAAGTCAAAACATAAGTGATTTATAACGTTTCGTTACCTCTATGCTCTATTTTTTAAATGAGTTTATCTTTTTATTTAGCAGTTGCAGACATATGGTGCGATTACCTTTTTTGTTATATTATTAAAAACGAAGAAATACATGGTATTTTTATCGCCGTACACTTAGTCTAACTATGGTACCAACAATGTATAGTTTCCTGCCAATCTTCTTTAACAATAAAAATTCAAAATAAAAATATTCGCGACGTAATAATCGGCCCCGAATTACATTTTTTTATCATTCAGAAAATCCGGATTCGATTTTGAAATCCGGATTTGGAAGTCGAGTGAAAATTAGCGGATCTTCGGATTTTTCGGATTACGGATTATCCGGATGGCATTCCCTAGTTGCACAGTTGCCAATCAGACGACTACTACTCCAACTGTGGCACCGCAAATTGTCAGACAGACAGACAGATTGTACTTCGATTTTTCTACACTTATATATTATGATTTATTTTCCATCCAGGAGCACTATATCAATACTTTGGAGTTTATTTGCAAGTGTATGCCAGTTGCTACAAGATGTTTTTCTTCATTGTAATGGTGCGTTTAGATTACAACACATACACTAGACTCTGTGTGAACACGAGTGTCTCTGGTTGCAAAATTTATTGTGCGACACCATAATTAGTGTCGCGCCAGCCGCTGTGTGAACACCTTGTGTCGGAGTGTCTGCCTAGTGTCTAGTGTCGCGGAAAGTTATCGAACAAGTTAAAAAAAATTCTATACTACACCGCGTTTGAGTATATATAAAATGACTTTTACATGGAGCAAAGAGACCATAAATAGTCTGATAATGTTTGTAGAAGGGCTACCAGAGGTCTAGAATGTTTTATCGACTGATTTTTTTCTAATAAATATTCAAAATGTTCGTATTTCATTCGACAGAAGTTTTCATAAGCTTGATGTTTTTCAGCGCGTAACTCATTCAGCAATCTATGGTAGGCTCCTAATTCTTGCCATTTTTAATCCATTGATATACCCAAATATTTCTTCTGCGTTTTCGTCTTTTGCGATTATTTATCACTATAGTAGCAAGAGCGGCTACACGACGTCTATCCATGCTGACCGTTTATCACTAGTTTGTGTGTGAACAGCCCGGATACAGTTTCCATACAATTACAAACAGACACTACTTAGACGCAATAAATCCGCACAAGTGTAAACAGTACAGATACTAATGTCGGACATTTGTGTCTCAATTTGTGTCGTAGTCTAAAGTCTAAACGCACCATAAGAGCGGCGAAATAAATTTAATTTGTTATTGGAAAAAGTACAAACTTCTTGTCAAAGCTAAAGCTGACAACACCACCGATGCGAAATGTGTTCATTAATAAATTAAGCTAAGCCTTCTACAAAAAAAAAATCCTTTAATTTTGTAATACTCTAAATGTATGCTCATACCTGCTCTGCCACGGCGTTATGACATTGTCGTCGGGGCCACCGATTAAAACCAACCTCTTTAAATTCAGAATGTTGCTTTTGAATTCTTCCGATTTTGCGGATCTGAAATGATCATTTTATAGTTACTATGACTTATTAAATAATTGGGCGAGACCTATGTCTAATTATCATACTCAGAAATGTATTATACTATACTACAACAATTCTTTCCAATATGTATTGGATTAAAAAAGAAATAGAATACACTTTAGAAACGAGAGTACTTTAGAGCTTTTAATATATACTGAACTGCATTCACATATTTTGGAAAAATCAAATATTCGATCATAAAAAAATTGCAAAAATAAATAAAGTAATATGTAATAATGTCAATCGATTTGATTGTTTTAGACAATACTCTTTTTTTTCCTCGGGAGAGGAAGGCTACGAATCAATAGACATTTTATATAACCACGAAAACTTTTTTTTTATTACGTTGGAAATAGAGGCGTTCTTAGTGAGGCTTAAAGCCGTGTGTACACAACACTGGCATCACGCAAAGGCAAATTCTGCTAAGACTTTTTTCATACTGTAAATGCAGAAGAACATAAATCTTAAAAATTATGAAAATTTTCCTATGAATTACAATGGTCGAGGTACGTACAATTACTATCTCGGCTTGAAAATCCGTCCATCCTATATAGGATATTTTTTTAATTTCTAAAATAAAATCAAGTGGTTATTTTTTTTGTTTCTGTTTAATCGTGTTGAAACTCGTAAAATATCGATTATTGTTAAAAGTAAAATAAACATATTTTTATAAGAAATCAAAGAATATAGAAAAATCAATTGTCTAACAATTGAAACTTTCATATAAACAAAAATATATTATAATCAACATAAAAAAAAAACATGGTAAGAAAAAAATGTGAACTGAAAATTTGGAAAAGCAAAATACCAGGTTCCACCGAGATTTGAACTCGGATCGCTGGATTCAGAGTCCAGAGTGCTAACCATTACACCATGGAACCGATACTAACTTAAGCGAAATTACGATCCAGTACGAGCATGAAACAATATATTAGATATGTTAAAAGTAACAACATAATCGAATATACAATAAATGACAAACTGAATTATATCACGAAAAAATATAAGTATAAATGAAACAGCCCAAAATACTCGAATGCTAATTCCTTTGTATGTTAAACTGCGCAAACATTTCTTAGGTTAACTACTCAGACTTGTTTAATAAATAGGTACCTACCTACTTTATTACAGTGTTACTGACATTAGTCAAACAAGTCTTACTTTGAAAACACACGTTGATATATGAAATCATTTTTGATCGGTTAATAAAAACCATTTTAAGTAAATTTATTATAACAATTTCCTAGTTATTACAAATGCAAGTGTATATTGTTTTTATGTTATACATATATCTCTCTTACTTAGATGACTTATACTTAGATCTGAAACTCAAAACTTTTTATTTTTTTTTTATGCCGCATACCACTGCGGGGATGCCATCCGGCTCACTCGACTTATGGGTGTCTAGGAGGTTGAGTTCTCGCCTGACCGTTGCTTAATACGGATTTCAGGCATCGAACTCTCACACCGCGGGATGACAGGCGGTGTGGCTGCATTGTCGCCCAAGGTCGAGTTCGAGGCAAAAAGATCGGCCAGGACATTAGCCTTATCTTTAGCACTGTGGGCCAGGCTGTCATCGGGTTTCCGCAGTGGTGGGAGATTGATCTGGCAGAAGTTGCCTTGAGCAGCCTTGGCGAGCGACCAAAAGGCGCGACTCCCAGAAGGATGTTCCTTAAGACGCTCGCCAATTCTGGCAACGTGTTCCGCCTTGGCCGCGGACGCAACGTTTCCGTAACGCAGTCGGCACAAGTGCCAGGATTCCCAGAGGAGAAACAGAGCCGCCCCCAAGGGTAGGATGCGTAGAACTCCTGCAATCCATCCCAATCTGCTGACTTGAATTGCCAGACTCTGCGGGAACCAGACGCCTTTAAGCGGGTTGGTCGCGCAACGGGGCAGTTGATCGGATAAGGCAGTGGTCAGAAGACCCAATAGGGGCGTTTACCACCACACTATATCCGCATGAGCTTGTAGTCAGCAGAAGATCCAGCAAGGATGGTTCATGGCTCTCAATATCGGAGATATGTGTGGGTTGTATCACCAGTTGCGAGAGTCCATAAGCCGTAGCCATATTGTACAGTGCGCGACCCGGGTCAGTGGTCCGGGATCCCAACCTCCTATTTGTGATGAGCGTTAAAATCTCCAAGGACCACCACCTCCGCAGAAGGACACTGCTCCAATATTTGATCAATCCTATTTTGGACGCTCTCGAATAATTGAGTTGACTCTGCATCACTGGCATGGGACCTGTAGAGGCATGCGTAGAATCGGGTTAGACCCCCATGGTCTACGCGAAGCCATAAAGTTGACAGATCCCGATGCTCGAGGCCCCGAAGGCGGCGACAACAGACATCGCTCCGGACAAAAACGCACACCCCGGCTTTACGCCGGAAAGAGTCCTCCAGTTCGTAGCCTGGGTATTTCAGGTACTACATATCGTCCGGAGTGCCAATCTGCATCTCCGTTAAAAAGAGCAGGGCAGGCCGTGCCGTCTCTAGATGGTGATGGACGGCATCGAGATTACTGTTTAGACCCCTAATATTGCAGAAGTCCGCAGAAATTGTGGATGGGGTGTCCGCCGAGCAAATCCTACTTCTTATTGTACCTGTACCTTCATGTGATATTTTGAGAGGAAAGAGAATTATGTATATGTATTTGTAAGAAAACAAGCAAAACCGCCTTAGCTAACTCTCCGTGTAATGCTATGTATTTTCACAAGCACATGGACCGTATCTTTTTGTAAGCACTACACAATTTTGACTTATTTCTATAGCTATGGTATTCTGTCTGAAAAAGTTACAATATTACTTATTGATTAGAATTTAACCTACTGTAACATGCTGTCAAGATTAGCAGCATATGTATGATCGTAGTAGTGAGAGATTGAAATGTTTGCAGAGGTCTGCTTTAAGTAGTAACAATATTTAGGGAATGCGAAAGTAGTATCAAATCGATTCTAAATCTGTCACATAACAATTACATAGTGACACATACAGAGAACTTACTTGATATGGTTGTTGATGTACGGAAGAAAAACACTGTAAGTTTCATACAGGTTTTGATGGTAAGGGTCATTCCAGTAGTTTCCCACTGATGTGTGTTGACCAACTCTTGAATAGAATAATTCATACACTGTATCTTTCACCAGACCGGGAAACACCAGATGGAGAAAACCAGCTGGAATAAATATAATCTGTGATATTGAACTGTGATTAATATCCTAAAAGGTGTTACAGAAACGTAACAATGATCAACATTATAGTAGTCAATTTAGTATTTACAATCGTAAGGTAATTTTGACAGGTGTCACCCAATAGTTTATTTGACAAATTTCGACAGATAAACTAAGACAATGTTGTGACAGCGGTAGTTTTGCTTAAATTTGGAACATCAGCAAAAAAAATTAAATGGGTTCTTTTAACACCATTAAAGGATTTTTTTTTTGAAAAAGGTCAGGTTTGAGTCCGTACAAACTTACATGTAAATTTTTATGGTGGAACAACAAATTAATAATATACAAATTATTAGGAACCTTTATTTTTACATTGATTGGCCCTGCATAATCTAGCCACACTTTATAAAAGGGATCACTAAGAGTTACTCATTGTTGTGGCGGTGATCCCGTCAGATGCTTTGCAGTATTTGCTTTCAATCTAAAACATGTAAGAAATTTGTGTGTAAATTTTACTTGCTTTATACCATCAATGTATCAATATTTTAAATTTGCCAGCAATAACGTACGACCGGCATGTAAGTCTTATATGTTCATTTTCTATAATTAATTCTAGAATTATTATCTAAAATAATAAGATATTTTTGTGTATAGAACACTTGAATTTTAGATACATCAATAAATAGATGTAGAGACTAATGAATCTTGTATGTTTTTGTATGATTTGATGCATTTAACTTCAAAAATAATGTCCTGTCCGAAGAATTATTTATTACAGATTTACACGACCGACAGTATGTTGTACTCAGCTTGCAAACTATTTTAGATCCCTTGTATGAATTTGATATTTAAGCGCACAACAAAAATTACGCTTACAGAATCATATAATATATTGTTAACCTTTCCAACATTCACCTCTTCTCCCTTGGTTCTTTTATCTTAAAAAAGCCAGGATGGAAGCGGTGAATATTGTATCGTAAAAGAGCTGCTGCCGAAGGTTACGGCCTATTGAGTAAAACCCAAGATACGCCTTAGTGGGCGCATCGCCATCACCGCTATTTTCTATTTATCGATAGAAGACACGCCAAGAAGAAATGCGTCGCTGCTGAACAGGATTATGATAACTCTTATGAACATATCCACGAACATGTAGGCTAGGCGTCTGGCCCCCTAGGGACCGGCGACGTTCCGTCCAATCTGCTTGCTGAACGAGGCACACTCATCGAGAGGGTTATCTCCGCTCGTATCAGCGAGTACTTGTCGCGCGCGGGTCCCGACCTATCGGACTGCCAATTTGGATTCCGGCGGGGGTTCCGAGGCGCTATGGTTCCACGGCCTTCGGAGCATTTCGTGCGGTTGGTCCCCCGAGCCAAAAGGGTGGCGGGCGCATTGCATCGCCTGCTGCCCAATCTCGGTGGACCGAGGGATGGAGTTCGCCGCCTGTACGAGGGCGTCGTGCGATCCGTGGTCATGTATGGGGCTCCCGTGTGATCGCAAGACTGCGCGAGGTCTTCCCGCTACAGAGCTCTGCTACGGAGCCTGCAGCGGATAATGGCCATACGGATCGTACGAAGCTACCGTACCATCTCGTACGAGGCGGCGACGATTCTGGGACGCTCCCCCCCATTCGACATCCTGGCCGACATGTACGCGGCGACGTATGCGTCGCGGCGTGTAGACTGGGGAAGCGATGGGGGGAGCGCCCTGGAACCCGCGCACGAAGTGCCTAAGCGGGAGTGGCACCGACGGATTGTACCGGCCTGGCGTGCGCAGCTCGAATTACGGATCTGCGCGCGCCAGCGGCCCGTCGGTGCCGTACTCCCGCACCTCGAAGCTTGGCTTCACGGGAAGGAGGAGGTCACCTACCGATTGACTCAGATACTCATCGGGCACGGCTGCTTCGGTGAGTATCTTTGTCGAATAGAACGGGAGGGATCGACACATTGCCACCACTGCGCATCCAACTTCGACTCGGCCCAGCACACGCTGGCGGAGTGCCCCGCGTGGGCCTCCGAGCGCCGAGTCTTGGTCGCAGAAATCGGGCGAGATCTGTCACCGCCGGCATTGATTGCGGCAATGCTGGCGGACGAAGGAGGTTGGAGGGCTGTGGCCTCCTTCTGTGAAGCAGTGATGCTCCAGAAGCAGGCCGCTGAGCGGGGTCGGGAGATGGCCGATCCCGCTCGAAGGAGGCGGCGCGGTGCTCGGTAGCACAGCTGCGGCGCAGCCGCGGGCCGCCGGCGGGCGCGAGGCAATCGCGCCCGCGGATGCTCCGGTACAGTGCCTGATTAACCCTTAGGCTAATTAGGCTGCAGCCTAGGACGCGAGGATCGGGGGGCCTGACTTGACTCGAATCGCTTCTTTTTAGACCGACCGTAACACCTGGCGGGGGCGCGTTCTTACAATTAGTCTAGGGCGGTGAGAACTCTTGATCAGTCGCTGCTCCGGTATGAAGAATAAAAT